>CBVK0100463000.1:0-12012 GCA_900067695.1 Picea abies | reverse complement strand
ATCTTTGACTTCAAAAATGATAGTGCACTAAACATTCTCTCATCCTCCACTGATCCCAAAATCATGGTTTGACACAAATCCGCTAATATTCGGATATGTTTTCCTGTAAGTATTGGCTAGCACCCAAAATAGTCCATAATCTTGTTATTGCACCATATTCTAGAGGATTCTCCAAAGCGCAAAATTGATTCCACATTGTTTCAGCGAAGCATGTGTCTTGTTGAAACAATTTTGATTGATCCAAAATACCTTCAACCTGTTCTCCATGTATCTTGACATTCTTACAAAAGTGGTCCACCAAAGTATTTAATTTTTCCACAAAGTCACGTTTTAAAGTAGGTTGACATTTTAAATTGTTCCAATATTTAGGGTACACCATAGACATGGCCTCCAACAATTCATCTCGATGGAATCGTTCTCTTATCTCCAATGACAGTGACTTTGCAATTTCTATCAAGTTGTGTCTCACTGAAATGACAACATTGTCAAATAGGTCTCTTGACACATGGCGCTCTTTGGTGGTTCGTCTTGTCTTATCAATATAATGAAAAGGAACCATATACCCACACACTTCCATACATAGTATCCCTTTTTCATCAAACTTCAAATAATTTTCAGTATTTTCTATATCAATGATCGAAGTCCAATTTGTAAACCGTGGACCTGCGAAAGACTCTGGCATCGTATACAAATTATCCAATGAAAGGCATGTAGATTTTCTTGCATTTGTGTATTCTGCAATATAAATTGTGCGACTTTGAGACATTTTCATGAGGACATTCATTTCATCTAGCATAGAAAGAATTCCAACCAATGTTAATAATGTCTCTATGTTAGTTAGTCGAAAGAGAAGATCTTGAGCTTTATCTACACTGAAGCGATGTTCATACATCACCCCTACCAAGGACTGGTACTCACTAAATAATCTTTGAGCTGGTCCATTCAATGAGATCCATCTTGTATCAACATCTTTTAATAGCTTGTTTCCATTTGTAACACCGTCGGCAAATTTTTTAAACTCTGAAAATCGTTTGGGACTACGAGAAAAATATTCATAAGCCTCTCGTACAAGATCTTCAACTTTTGAAACCGATGGAAACTTGTTTACTATTTTAAATGAAAGATTCATCCTATGAGCCATACAATGAATACTCAACATATACGGTGAAGTTGATAGTTTTAGTCTAACACAAAGGCCAATCCTTTGTCCTTGCATTACCGATGCTCCATCTGCTCCAACACATGCCAACATTTTTGTGATCATTAAAGGATCCATACCACCACTTTCCTTCAAACTATTATTAACAAGTTCATAAATATTTTCAGCTGTAGAATTCTCCATCATTTTATGAACCCCAAGTATATAGGAATGCCTAATATGGTCATTAACCATATAAATACTCATACAAATCCATGAAGTGTTATCAATAGTTGTAACCTCATCAAAGACAACGACACAAACCTAACACTTGCAATCTTCTCTTTCATATCATCCTTTTCTACTTGAGATAGATATTTTGTCCATTCCCAACCACTCGTTAAAGACCAATGAGAAGATGGAAAGTTTGGCATTTGAAGAAAAGATATATATTTCATGTAATCCGAATAATCTATCATTTGACGCCCTTTAGATAAGATGTGAAATACAGTTCTTAGTTGAATTGTCTTGGACAACAAATTTCTTTCCATAGTCTTTTCGAATAGAGATGTGATGGTTCCTCCACCTGCCTCAATTTTTTTCTTACTTATTAAATATTCATTATATTCATCAACATATTTGACATGTCGACATTCCTCTGAAGATTTCCATCTAACAATAGATTTCTCCTCACCATCTACAATTTTCTTTTCATACACCTTTCCTACATGCTTCTCAATTGTATCTAACTTCATCTGAAATGTCGTTGGTGTGCCAAGTTTCCAAATACATATATTTCATATAACTTTTGGTTTCTCTTTCTCAGTTTTTGGAGGTAATGGATCAATAAATGGAAATTTTGAGACCCAATCTAGTTGGAAGCCTCTCCCTATGTCCCATTGTCCCTTTTGTCTTTTCCATGAATTGGTTGTGTTCTTTTAAAATGAAATATTTTCAACATTTGTCCTGCCAATTTCTGGTGAAAATGCATTTATCTCACTTTGATCTCCAGAGGAACATATTTACTTATCTATTATTTGGATATTATATGCATTCTCACAAGAGTTGACATCTCTTTTAGTGATAGGTTTCTCAAACGAGCTCGAAGCATGAAGAGAACGTGGATCCTTGGATTGAGGTCTTTGAAAGTATGATGATAGATCATTTTGTCTTGATATTTTCTTCCCACTATCGGTGTTTGACATCTCAATAAATATTCCACAATTTAAATTTCAAATTGATCTAGAAGCCAAAAGTGAAACCTGCAAGAGAAACAATATTAAATTAGTAAAATTCCTACCAAGTATAGAATCTTCAATTTGAACGAAGCTACTCTAATACTTTCTCCCAAATTTCTCCTCACATTGTGATATGCTTCAAGACCTAGAAATACTACAAATATTAATGGATATAATGTAAAGAGGTGAAATCCATACAAAGATACAAATTAAGTCAAAAACAAAAACTTAAAATCCAAGGAGAGGATGTAGTACATAGATACTTTTATCTATT
This sequence comes from Picea abies, assembly GCA_900067695.1. Taxonomy (NCBI): domain Eukaryota; kingdom Viridiplantae; phylum Streptophyta; class Pinopsida; order Pinales; family Pinaceae; genus Picea; species Picea abies. The sequence continues at coordinate 9,362 of CBVK0100463000.1, read as the reverse complement.
TGATATGTGAAAAGTTTGAACAGTTTCAATGTCCCATCAATATATATAATCTTAAGAAGGGCCATGACTTACTATGTTTACAAAAGTGAGGTATCCATGTGACCAAAACCTATAACCACTTCCTGAGCCTTCTAGTCTCCCAAATGGTGCTTCAGGGAGTTAAATATTCCCTCTTGGGACCACAAGTGCCTCCCATCTTTGACAAGTACACTCTTTAATCAACGAAAATAGGTCAACCTTTTTCCCCTATTTAGCACCCATCTAGCATGTTGCATGTTTATTTTGACATGTTATTATGTGACATGTTTATCATAATTTTTCGATCCCCTCATGAACCTACAAATTAAAATGGCATTTATTCTTGACCTCCTAGCAATTTTCTCTCCAACACCTACAATTTTGGGTGTCCACACACATATTTACAAAAAGGAGGTTACCAATTTCCCTTGATTAATGACTCAACAATTTACAACTCCTAACAAATAATTAAGTATGGTTCAACCTATCATTCCCAGGACCCAAACAAATGGGCAAACAATGTTTATGAACCAAACCTTGGACATACTTTTGTGTTGTTTAACTGGAAACAAACATGAATAGTGGGATATGTTATTTGCACAAGCAAAGTTTGTTGATAATAGTTCAGTGAACAGAGCAATACATTATGCTCCATTCAAAATAGAGTGTGATAGAACCCCAAAAAGGAGTTGCAGATTTAGTAAATTTGTGAATTGAGGAGAAATGTAGCAATGAAGCAAAAACATTTTCTAAACAAATGTAACAAATACATGAACAGATCAAAGTGCAACTAAGAAAAAAATAATGAGAAGCATAAAGAGCATATACACAAGTCGCATAGACTGAGGACATTTGAGGAAGGCAATTTGGTGATGACGTATATGGGGAAGGAGTAACTTTCAAATGGAGAGTATAGCAAGCCAAATAATTTCCTGATGAAATAAGAACATGACTTTCAACAATAGAGTTAAGTAGTTGTGTGAACAAATGCATTTCTAGGTTAGTTATATCAATCAAGAATCCTCAAAACTTTTCCAACAAGTCAAAGATAATATAGGAGAATTCACAAAATTCCACACTGTAGAGAAGAATGTAGATCATAAATACTACATAACCACGACATGAGGTCGCAAAGACATGATGTCCCATGAAGGAATGTTTAAAAAATATAGCTTGTGATATTTGAAAGTTATAGAATAGAATCTTGTGGAGATTAAAGGTGTGCAGAACTTGATGGTTATGGACAATAACATTGCAAAAGTTGAGGAGTTGGTAAAGAAATGCAAAGGGTTATTTTGAACCGACATTTATGGAACAACCCCTCAAAAAAGATGTTACAATAAGACTGTTGCAGCAGAACAGTGTAATAAACAAGAAAGAGGTAAAGAACAAAAAATACATGAGAAATTAGGAAACAACAAATGAACCAATTGGAACTTTAACCACTTGGAGAATATACAACTTGTACAATGTATTGTATGTAATTAATATAAAAACAATAACAAGAATGCTAAGAGATGGGATAAAGAAAACTAAGTAGTAGAAAAGATAGGAGTTTAGGGGTCTTAGATGGATAAGTAGGGCACAAGACTCGAGAGTGACTGAGAGAATATAATTGTAGCAGATAGTTGAAAGATAATTGCCATTGTATGCATCTTGTGTCATGATTTAACATATTCAATTTTAATTGGGAATCTTTTCCTCATGTGTTTTAGGCTATCTAGTCTGTCTTTTTGCCTATTAATATTATTGCAGTAATAGTACATCGTAATGCATTGGTGATCTGAGATGAGTTTACAGCAGTCAACTGCATCAGAGATAGGAGACTAAGCCTAAATTTCTAGTGACTACCACAAAAGATCAAGATAAAGGTCTAGCATTCAAACCACTTTCCCACTTCTTCCAATATGTGTTCTACAACCTTAGTGGATATTCTTTTCATTGTACCCATATTTACTTTCTTGACTACTTATATCCATGAAAGCATTTCTTATTGATTGAATAACCTTATCCTGAAAAAAAACCCTATCGATTGAAGGAGCATCACTCACTATTAGTTCATCGAAGGTCAACAAAAATAAAATCAAAATAAGAAAGCAGATGATACCAACAATTAACTGGCTAGTATCATGCATCCAATTTTTGTGTTCTCTATGCATGTGTCCTTGACAGAGAAATCCAAGAGGTATTCCCCTCTAGCCTTTGATATAATAGATACCCTCTATTAATGTAAATAAGCTACTAAGTTTCTTTCTCATAATCAACCTGTACGGAATTAGTCAAAAAAGTTAAAAACACATTTGTGAATATGGTGTGGATGAAGACTAAAATTGCATGCATTGCTAATACAAAAAGTAGTACTAGCTTTACAGTCCTACAACTATTTCTCTGTTCCTATTCTTTAGTCATTCTATTTTTCCAGATATATTTGCAACAAAGATTCCATGATTGGTAGTTTAATGGGAAATTGGTGGTTTTTTATGTGAACAAGTTCTCTATAATTTCATTAACCTTAAACTAGCAAATCCCATAGTCACCATGCATAAGTAAGGCAACTTTTATTTTCTTTTCTTTTTGAAAAAATGTGCATTATATTACAATAAAAATACAACTGTATGAACAACATGAGGCTAAAAATTCACATTGCACCTACCACCCCATCCCTCTAGCCCAACATATGCACATACTCTAATGCATCATTATCTGAAAAATACTCTAATGCATCAATATCTTCCTTAGCACAAACTCTAATGCATCATTATCTGAAAAATACATATTCTAGATGACACCTAGTCAACTAAGTCAAGCTTTGAACACTTAAATTTTTCCCAGATTGAACTTGGACAAGTCACCACTAAAGGTACCTTTGCATATCCTTCTCCATAGAAACGAAAGCCCTGACAAATGAATATCACTCTAAAAACCTCTTCCCTACTTCTTGATCATCTAGCTCTCTCCAAGAATGGCATCCTTCAACCTCAAAAGACCAAAAAATAAGATTAAAAGCTATGTCACAATCTATCCTCAATTATAATCTCCTCTTTGTGACAAATTAAACATGATCCTTTTTGGTCTCAATCTATGCAGCCTGGCATTAATTGATAGACTCTAATGAATTAGCATCCACTCTATTACTCATGATTCTAAAGAGCTCCCAAATTTTGAAACAGGTTAACAATGCTTGAGCCACCTTTTCTTAGAATCCAACAGTTCTCATATTCTTTTCAGTCTACCAAGAATGTTAGGACATGTTCTTATAGTGGCATAAAGCTTCTTGCATTACATGTCACGGAGATTTATCATAGTTCTATCTCCAATATTTTCAAATGGGGCCCAAAGACTCTATCTACATTTTAAGCCCTAAATATATGAGTATTTTGCACAACTCTAAGAAAGTGACCTCATTTGCAGCTACCAGTAGATGGGACCAAGTAACTGGCCTCCAATATTTCCAAGTCTGCAATTTTGTGTCCTACAAGTCTCCCCACATATAAAAACCTTTCTTACACAATCTTCTTACACAACAAGGAATGTCTCCCATATGTCCTCTTGGTGTTTGAAAATCCTAAAAGGTTCTAGCTGCTAGATCCCATGCATTTTGTAGTCCTTGAAATTTCCAATTAAGTTCTTCACCTTTCAAACTTTCCAAATTATTTTAGATATGTTGAACCATTAACTTTGAAGGAAATTACCCCACAATAACATCATAGATCCCAAATAGCCCATTCAATCCATTAACTTGTGAGGTAGACAACAACCTATGCATGATGTTAAGTTGTTGTGTTGCCTCACCTTTCATTGCCCAAAACAATCCACTTGGCAGCCAATGCAATCCATTATGCATGAATACAAGTCAGCCCATTGCCCAAGGCCTTCCTTTTCACTAGCAATGTTGCAAATATCCAAGGCAACTGGTGGTAGTTTCCCCCCTTGTTTTCCCCACAGAAAATAATGCGGAGTGAGTTCTAGCTTCTTATTCCCCCTTGTTTCTATTGGACCTGAGTCACTCCAATGTATTGGGTTGCAACCTTTGTTTTAACATGTGCAATTAAACTATTTTCTGAATTTGAGCTTACAACCTTAATAACACCAACATCTGGTCAACATTCTTGTATAAGTTACTTATGTGAAAGTTCCAGGTTTCTTATTGGCATACAATGAGACATCGATGCCACTTTCATTTGAAGAGTTCATTCTCTCAAAGGGCACCACAAAATGTGGCAACATTTTATGTTTGACTCCTAGATTACTCGAACTTTTGCAACAATTTTCATAGCATTTAGGAGATGAATGTTTATTGAGAGGAAAGGTATCACCTATTGGATGTGGAATATAATTACAATTTGTGTTGTATGTAAGGTCCTCCTTGTTACGACAACGACTCTCATCAGGTGAATTTTTTTTTGTGTGTGTGTTAAGGTGTGTACGCGTGTAGAAGTGACATGCACACTTGACTCTACGTCGCCACCCGACAACCAACAAGACGCAACCACGAAGATTAACACAAGAAGACAAGGATTCAGACAATGACCACGAACAGATAAGACAAGGAAAGTCTAGGACTCAACAGTAAGTGGTTAATAGCCCACCCTTCTATCTAAATTTATTAAACTCTGAGTGCATTAGCATAAGGCACATCTAAGTAAATTATTGCCCTGAGTTTAAGGGCCTTACCCTTGGTGTTGAAAAAGAAAAAGAATTAAATGTCCCTACAATGAATCAACCTCATCATTATATTATACCACCACCTCACTGTAACCAATATCCTTACATTCCTAGGTTATCATACAGGCTACCCTATTGGCAATGATACTACCAGCTTGCAATTAAACTAATTATCAATGCAATTTAGACAACAATGCACCCTTATAACAATCGATAAATAACAAGGGATGAGAAATTGAATAACCAAATCATCAATGATAAATTATAATGCCAATTATCCACACCTATTACAATACTCACACATTATACTAACAAGAGATTGCGGTACGGTACAAACCATTCCACATCATCGCAATAACTTAGTATCTTAGAATAACCCCAAAAATGAATTGATATGCTTCGAACGTTGACATTACATGTTACTTATGGTTCCTATGAAATTACTCTAACTAATTAAAGACAACGATATCAATAATTGAAAAGAGGAAAATGAGGAAAAGTCATTAGTATTTTCTTTATAGCAACCCTTTGTACACATAACGCATCACTTTATAAGAGATATATATATAATATACATACATATATATTTTAAATGCTTTCAATATTTATCAAGGAATATAGATAACCTATTATCATATATTTTTATAAATAAAAATACTTCAGATTCAAGTTTAATCAAACTTCCAAATGCTAATAAATAATACTTTCATGCCCCAACTTTTGTGGAACCCTTTCCACTAACTTCTTTTATAAAATTGTTTGAGGAGATATTTGGAAACACTCATCAACTAAAGGAGTGATAAGATATACATTATGTTTCCTATTTATCATTTCAATAGTTTAAAAGTAACCTAAATGATATGGATCTATGTTGCATCCTATATTGAGTAGTGAAAGAAGAATTATATAGGTCCCGTTTGGAAATACTATTATTAAAAGTAGGATGCAAACATATTGGAAGTGCTAGTCAAGTTTCTTAAATTATAAACTAGGTATGATTTTTTTTTTCTTCTATTATTATTTCAATAGTATTATGGTGATGAGATATTTACTATCATCAAAATCATGACCATTACCTCCAAATAAAGATTGCAAATTAGGCATTGGAAAATTATCAAATAAATAAAATAAAATAGATCTCATATATTAGAATAAAATTTCATAAAATTTTACTTTAATATTAGAGAAAATGAACCATCTTCATTATAAGTTTTGGTATCAGCTATCTCATAATGCATTAACATTATCAATAAAAAAAATAACCCATGTCATTTATGGCGTGGAGTGACTCTCTTAACGTATACCTAAGGAATTTCACAACCAGATGTGCCGATTGAGAAAACTATTTATAGAACCAATTTGATGGTTTTCTTTACATGAAGCATGGAATAATCCATCTCAAATGTTGTGTCCCCTTAATTCTTAATATTACAATGATTGTTCGTCCCAAGACAATCTCGATGATAAAGGAAAAATATATAATTGTTAGACGAACTTACAATGATTTAATCTTGATCACAAAGAATAATATGTAAATAGACAACAATTCATCTAAGGTGATAATCATCACTTTCCTAGTAAGTGGAGCTCAAAACAATAATCAACTTTCCTAATAAATGGAACTCAAAACAAACTTGCGTGCTCTACCCTATTCATGATGATTTCATTTAAAAAAGTAATATAACCTATTCATGATGATCTCATTTTAAAAATGTAATGGAAGTGGAAACATTAACATGACCAAAGATCGAGGTCGAGTCTGCGTTACTCATGTGTATGTGTGATAGAGGAGGAATCGTAGGCAACGGATCATCCGCTTGATGCCAAGGATAATCTAGATCAATAGGATAATCTTGATGCCATGTTGAATAAAGTTATAGCAGTTTAATATCTTGTATTATCTTCGTCATTAATTTAACCCGCTCGCCCTTACTTAATCCTTCTTTTAAGCGGTTATATATAAAAAAAAAAACATATATTAAAATTACAATGTTGATTTTATGTTACGGATAATCTAGTGACATGTACTCATGTGGATTTTCAAGACCTAAGGTTGAAACAGTGAGATCTTGTGATCCGAAGGAGAATATTAAGAGTTAATACTACGTAATGGAATGGTAGGCCAGGGTTCAAGTTAAGCCATCCAATAACGATTGATAATTATTAATTTAATGTTAAATCATCTCCATGCGTTGACAGATATAATATTCTCTTGATTTATTAACGTATTAGGCTTCAAGTAAAAAAAAACATCAAGGACATTACCATTTATAAACTACATCTACGACAATCTCCTTCCTTAAGGGTTTTACTTCATCGATTTCCCTCCTGAATGAAAATAGAATAAATCCCTACTTTAATAACGACAGGCCTGTTAACAAGGGTTTTCGGTGATCGGGCTGCAGTGGCATAGGTGTAGAAATTAATAAGGTATTACAGTTTCGGCTTTAAATGAACGAACAACATTGTCCATGGTAAACGAATGATCACTATGTCCAGGAAATCCCTGCGCACTGGCTACACAATCAATGATGAAGAAATCGAACCATTGAAATTCCCACCGTTAAGTAGAGGACAAGATTAATTGTTCGCTGGCCTAACCACCACTGCTATGACTGCAGAGTTGTCGAAAATGGGTAAGGAAGGAAGGGCATAGGTGGGTGTGGTCCGGAGGTTACACGAGCGCTGTCCACCAGGAGAATGAATAGGGCAAGGAAAAATAAACTGGGCGCACTGGAGGATCACAGCGCGACCGTAACAACCTGTCTCCCTCCGTCGGAGGCACTCGGAATTAATCCGCACTGGCCTCCTGACAGGCTCAGCACGTCCAGGCCAGGAAGGGGTGAAGCTACATGGGTTGATGGCATCTGGTAGAGAAAAAGTGTTTCGCTCGTGTGGGTATCAAAAAATGTCAACCCCCATAATGCAGAGATTAAGGGAATGTGACCGTGTGGTTATTACCCCAAATCGCACCAGCATGTAACCACAAGGAAAGCGATTGGGCATTTTTATGCAGTGTAATCCCTACAATGTAACAACATTGGATTTACAGCCATGTACTCCCGTGTGGGCGTTTTCGCGTGGGTATCAACCTCCCCCAACTGCCAAGAATCCAATCCCAACTCTTTCAGTCACCACAACAATGCAGGGAAAAAATAACGAAACGCCGAGACGTAGCAGCACGCAGAGAAAACCCCTTGACCCAAAACACAGCGATCAAGTACACAACAACAATCTAAGTTGAGCTCGCCCGAGGAAGAAATTTACACAACAACCACGGATTGACTCAGGAAAGGGGGCTCATCTAAATTCCGAGACGGGTTGACCAGTGGGTGCGGTTATGGGTAAATATACATGCGCACTGTATGAACGCCCATTGCGACTAAATGCCCACACAACTGCACATTAAAACAATGCAACGCACACAATACAAATGAAACGATCTCATCACAAACCCTGAGTAGGCACACTCACTGTTCTTATTTCAGACAGCAAGCTGCGCAAGAACTATTAGACTGGACATTGAGATCTTTACTGGAACTGGAGTTGGGAATTTGCTTAAAGAATACCCTTCCCGTGATCATAGTGAAGGGAAACAATATTCAGAACCACTGGTATTAATTATTAAATGATTGAGTGAAAATTTTATAAATTAAAGATAGTAAATTTTTTGAAACGCAAGGTCAGTGACAACCACGGTATGTAATGTACAGGATACCAGAACTCAACAATACTCGGGAAGTTTTAAACGCCCACAGCAAGTGCAAAATGCCCACCGAATAGAAAAAATGCCCCAATCCAGAAAATTCTAGAACCCTAAATAAATCAATAAATATTTTCACAGTCCCGCCCATAAACAAAATTTTACTCCGTCCAGCGCAATAATTAACAAGAATTACACCAATAACCATTAAAAATACAGATTTTAAACATTGTTCACACCATAACCACTGAAACTACAATTTGCACATTAGCCATTAATACTATAGTTATAAACACTCGCGGCAAGATAGAAACGCCAAGAGATTTACATACTTGTGTCCTTAACGCTTGCAACAAATGATTCTTGTGCTCCCGCCGCTCCTGCTCTTGCTTGCCGACTGTAGAGGTCTCACCGGTACCTCCCAGCCAAACGCTAGGGGTACTCTCCTTCCCCCTAAGCCCCCCGAGCCGCAAAGGGGCCACACACAATCAGAGAGTAACTAGCTTCTCAGCTCGCCTCCAAGGCTGAGCTACCACTCAATTCTGTTGAGAATCCCCAACTCCTACAAGAAATCAGTCCAGTCTCTAGTCTCTCTAGTCTGGCAACATCACAATACCAATCTCAACAAAAGTCCCCTTCTTTCCCCCTCTCCCTTTCTTTTATCCAGTCTCAAGCCCTAATTCCTCTTTTTCTTAGGTTTTCCCCCCTTTTCCCTTTTGATTTTCTTCTTCTTCTTTTTTTTTTTAATTTATTTTGTTTATATTAATTTATTTTATTTTTCTTTTCAAAAACTCCAAGAGTATGTGCGCTTATTATTAATTGACTTTTATTTTCACAAGCTTAACTTTATTTGTTTCCAATTTGTTTATAATATAAATATACATGTATATATTTTCATTTTTCTATTTTATAAGCATGCATTCACCATTGTAGTTTATCATTATCCATCATTTAAATTTAGCATTAATATATATAT
>CBVK0100462999.1:0-12013 GCA_900067695.1 Picea abies | reverse complement strand
AAGTCTTATTTCTGCTGCATATTTGCGTTTATGTTTATTTCTGTATTTCATTGTGTTCCTACATAAATCTGGATCAATTGTTGCACAACGTCATGCTTCACTAGAGACCTTTGCAACAAGGTCATTCATTGCATGGAGCAGTTTTTTCCCATAAAGTTTCAACAGAATCCTCTAACATATCTTTCTGATTACTAAGAATTTCAACTATAACAGTAAGAGCAAGCTCCCTGGAAAATCTTTCAGAAACTCAGATTTCTGCATGTCATCTCTCTCAAGCATATGATCGAGGAAACAAAGGATTGCATGATCCTGTGTCATCCCGAAAGAAGGGAGAACTTGTACACATCACAGCACTGTTGTTGCCTTTGAGAAGAGGTCTCCGAGAAATAAAATGGTAAGCAAAGGCATCCAAGACTGAATATATCATATGTACAACTAACGGTTGGCGTCTTACTCCTGACCAGTTCAAATCAGACAACAAAGATATCTTTTCGGAGTTCAGTATGAAAGGCCTGATCATTCTCAATACAAACTCAGAGAGTGACCAACACACTTTGCTGAGGTAGATGATGAGTTTATGCAGCCAAATCTGCATGGGTATTAACCAGGAATGTAGCCCAAATTTTGTGACTAAAGTGACCAGAAATTTTGCTAGCAGTGTTCTTCCACGATTTCTTTTCTTTATATACAATTGGCTTTTGGGTTGTGTATCGATATCATCCTTCATTTCATCAATACTCTGTGTCCAAAAATCGTCTATGTAAAACAAGACCTGCACATTTTTTGGAAAATACTAAGCTGATGTTAACCATCTGAATAAGAGTGTCATTCACCCTACTAGTGCGAAGGAAAAGTTAACAACAACAGTGGTTTTCAGAACGACATCATGATAATCAAGTTCAATGCATTTCCAAACAGAGTAAAGCTCAACGCCCATATGAGCATTACAACCAATACCAATGCTCCAATATCGCTCCAGAACGTGCTTGAACACTAGGTTCTACGTGAAAACCATGCCGTCGGTCGATAGCTCATACCTGGACTCAATGGAACCCGACCGTCTGCTATGACTAATCTCAACTTTTTGGCTTGCCTCTTCAGTGTTCTCAATGTCATCTCTTCGATTCTCTGCAAGAACAATAATGCGTTGCCAAAATTGCAGCATGCCCGTAACGTCCGCATGAGCCAATGCTCCACCAACTAGGTTAGGTCTCTGATCTAGCATAATAGGTCCACCATTATCATCGAGAGAAAATTCAGGTAGTCTCTTTATCATAATTGGATTGATGAAAATTTGTAACGGTCCATTGAAATGATTGTTGTTAAGTGACCCGTTGACAATGCCAACCATTTTAAAATATCATTGAGGGCCGTTTCCGTAAGATTCCTTCCCGATAAATGTATTTCCGATATTCTTATGCCCATTGATCTCCAGAGCTGTCGGAGTACTGTGAGGTAAGAATGCGAGCAACTTTGTAATTATTGGCTAATTCAACAATGAGAAGAGCTGTTGTAACAACAAGTTTAAAGAGAACCGCTATAAGTAATTCAGCACAAGCCTCAAAATCGCCTAATAGATCCTTCGACAACAAGCTCAACCCTGTTCCACTATGCACGCATGCAATAACCATTGACTTCCAGCATTGGCTCTCTCAGCAGTTACGACTCCTTGAATTAGGATACGACACCATATCCCAAGCTATAGAATTTATTACTGCTCTGTTTCGATACGTTCTTGTTTTCATCAACCCCGATGAGAATGCACTTGGCCATATCGCTACCTAACCCTAAGAGTCTCCGTGCCATATGTTGGTTTCTTTCCACTCATAAGTTCCAGTAACAAGATTCCAAAACTGTACAAGTCGCAACTTTCAGAAGATTTCCCCCACATGGCATATTCAGGGGCAATGTAGCCATGTATCCTGATATCTCTAAAGAACAAAAATTGACATATATCGGTCTTATTGGCATTAGATTTTACGTGGAATTTCATTAGAAATGATGGGGAAAATGACGATGTGGCTGATAATTCATCAGAGCATTTCTTGTGAACACTAAGCTTGAAAAGCCGTCCACTAGTAGTGTGAAACCTTGCTTTGTGATCTATTGGATGGTGTATATACAATATCGTCCATCTGCCAATCCTCACACGACTCAATTCATTTGTCAGCCATGACCATATGGAGTGGATAATCAAATACCACTCCACCATCTTGTATGAGAAGATAAAAGGTTGGCATACCACTCACATTTTCTCCAACCACCCGCAGGCATTTGACATTAGAAACTGGAGCACCTCCCAGTGACCATAGTTGAAGATGCATGAATCCCACCTCCAATGGTATCCTCAAGATCCAGAGTGAAAATATTGAGAATCGGTTCCATCGAACATGTTCAGTCCATTTGAAGAGTGATTGTGCACAATATCCATAAGAACAACGAGATCCACTCGTGGGCTCGAAATTTGGCGTAGGTCGGAATTGGTTGAACTTCTGCCTTCTCATTTGCCTCTATAGGTTTTCTAGCTATGGAACCTATCAAGTCAATAGCTTCTTGGAGAGGCTCAACACATTCACAAGCTATTGCAAGTGTATCACCTATTTGACCACCACCTTTACTGTTTGATGAGCGTATGTCTTCTTTCCTAGCACAAGCTTGATAAAAAATCTTCTCCTCCTAAAGATCTGGAGTTGTTTTCTATTGGGATGGATATCTCTAATTTCTAACCCATTGCACAATCAGAAACTGTTTTGTCCTGGCAATCTCTGGAAATCCCAAACAGCTGCACGCACTTATTTTGACATTGCTCTTTCTTTGCCTTGATTATATGAGTAGACGATGTCATATTAAGATGTCAATCAATCTCATATGCACTTCTCGATTGATAATCTTTATCCCCATCTTGTGTACCAATTCCTTTGTCACTGCCATCAACGATTTTAAAATCACTGCCAACATTATCATTTTTCTCATTACAACCTGTACTGTTAGCAGCACCAGGTACATCCTGCAGCCTCGCAGCCTTTTGGGCTTGTCTAGCATGGATTGTATTATTGATTTCCTCTTTGCTGTCATCATTGTTTACACCTTTTGGTCTGCGCAATCCACAAAATAACCATAGAAATGGGTCAACAATACCAACCTTTACCCATCGAGCATCAATTGACATTAGTGGAATAAAAATCAGCAGCATTCCACATGTATGAATTGAGGCTGTGATGCCCATTTTCCAGCAGAACCATCGAACAATAAGTATTGCGTTCATAGAGGAAATAAAGAATGATGCTAGAGTTGAGAATGTTGTAAGAACAAGTGACGGTCCTGCTAGGGCTACAATAAGTTTCATCTCGATTTCAGGTTTTGATGACCCGCCTCTGTTCAACGATTCCAATTGTGGGTTTATTAGGTGACTTCTTAGAATGGTTACAAGCACAAAGATGTCAACGATTCCTAGGCCAAGAGCTAGAAAGGGTACAACTGAACCTGCCAGTGGTGTAAATTTTATCCCAACTGCTGCAGTGAGTCCAAAGCCAGCCAAAATTGATAGTGATACTACAACCATGCCCATAAGAACTAGCATGGTAAGAGAATGGAGAGGATCCCTAATGTTAATGAAGGCAATTACTGAATATATGGAAACAAGCATGATGCTCAGAATGAGCTGCCACTCAGGCGTATGATTCGCATCCTTAACAACATCTTCTGCAGATTTCCACATGCAGAACTGGTCTTGTAGATCAAAATTTGACTCGCCTATTCCAAATGTTGTGTTTGGCATATATTTTCTTAATGGACTCACATCTTTAACAAGATGGTCTTCCCAGTTTTCTATGAGATCCTTTCTCTGATTTTATGTATAGCTTGCCTTTATATTTTCTTGGATGTAATCAATCCAAAGTGGATGGTTCTGATGGAAATGATTTTCCACCCATCTTATAGCACCCAGCTTCTGTATCTCAGCAGTCATGGCCTCCTTGACAGTCTTTCAAATCTTGGGCAGCAGAGTCGAATTTAATATATGTTACAACACTACCCTAGACCGATTGTCCAACGTCGATGCTCCCTTCACAATGGTAGCCAAGCGTCGATGCCAAAAAACAACGCTCCCTTCTTGCAGGAGCCTCTTCCAACACAAAGCAATCCTCCAACACAATGATTTCAACGCGGCCTCTTCCAGTGAGCAACTTCTTCCAGTCTGCGGCGTCCTTAGCTCTGATATCACTTGTTATAATTTGCAAATGAGAAAACACAAATTAACATAGGACAATCAATAAGAATGTAGACAAGAAACACAACAATTTACATGGTTCACCCAAGCGTTGGGCTACGTCCACCAGGCATAGGTATCGGTTGTCTTATTATTCATATCATGGAGATTACAATAGCTCACTCACACCTTTCACCACTCCATATTTTCCTCTACTAACTTACATAATTTATATACAATTACATGGAAAACTGATTATAGGATGCACTCACAACAAATTCTAACTTGGGCTGAATAGTTACAACCAACGGTGAATTTTTTGATCTGAAATCCTAATCATGGGAAATTTGTTGTCACCGTTTCCAAAAATATGTACCTTGACAACAATTAACTTGATACCTTCCTCCTGCTTTTGTTCATCATCTTTTCTGCAAGCCAAGAGAAGCCAAACACCATCATACCTTCTCTAATAGTACTGGTTTTGTGAGCATGTCTGTGCAGTTCTTCTTTGTATGTACTTTCTCAAGAGAGACTCCACCTTCATCGAAGACCTATCTTACAAAATGGTACTTGATAGGTATATGTTTTGTTTTACTGTGATAGGTTGGATTCTTAGCCAAGTGAATAACACTCTAACTGTCACAAGGTAACTTTACTTTGTCCTGCATCCTTCCAAACTCACCAAACAAACCTTTCAACCAAACTACCTCTTTGCAAGCATGTGAAGCAACTACATATTTTGCTTCTATAGTGGATAAAGAAGCAATGTTTTGTAGCTTTGACATCCAACTTATAGCTCCACCTGCAAGAGTAAAGACATACCCTAAAGTCAACCTTCTCTTGTCCAAATCACCTGCAAAATCAGAATCAACATATCCATAGACTAAGTCATGACCACTGTTATATGTGATATAGTAATCACTTGTGCCCCTCAGATACCAAAGCACCCATTTCATTTCTGCCGAACGCTCTTTACCCAGATTTTCATTAAACCTGCTGAAAACCCCAACTGCATGTGAAATGTCTGGCCTTGTACTAACCATCGCATACATTAGACTTCCTACTACATTAGCATATGGTATTCGAGACATATATTCCTTTTCTTCTTTTGTATTAGGACATAAACATGAAGAAATCTTAAAATGGGAAGCCAAAGGGACTGAAACTGGTTTCACATTGTTCATACCAAACCTCAAAAGTATCTTCTCAACATACTTCTATTGTGACAACCAAAGCTTACCATTCCTCTTGTCTTTGAATATCTTCATGCCCAAAATCTGCCTTGCTGCTCCTAGATCTTTCATATCGAATTTCCTACCCATATGATCATTCAACCTGTTGATCTCAGTTATGCCTTTGCTTGCTAAAAGCATATCATCAACATACAATACTTAGATAATGAATATGCAATTATTCAATTTCTTAAAGTAGACACAATGATCATACTCACTCCTTGTATAATTCTAGCTCACCATGAAAGAGTCAAATTTTTTGTACCATTGTTTGGGTGACTGCCTCAGACCATACAATGATTTGTTGAGCTTGCAAACAAATTTCATGCTGTGATTCTGAAAGAACCCTTCTAGTTGTTCCATGTAAATTTCCTCATCCAAATCTCCATGTAAGAAAGAAGTTTTAACATCTAGTTTCTCCAACTCCAAATCAAGCAATGCAACTAATGCTAACACAATTCGAATTGAATTAGTCTTTACAACTAGTGAAAAAATATCATGAAATTCAATACCTTATTTCTGAGAATACCCTTTCGCAACCAACCTTGCCTTGTATCTTTCCACCTTATCATCAACACCCTTCTTCAGCTTGTAGACCCACTTGCATCCTATAGCTTTCCTGTCTCTTGGAAGCTCTAAAAGGTCCCATGTATAATTCCTCTATAATGCTTTCATTTCATCCTTCATCGCTTCTTTCCATTTATCACTATTTGAACCCTTCACAACTTCCTGATTGCATGAAGGTTCATCATCATTAATACTTAAAGAAATTGAAGAAACATAATCATCATACCTTCTTGGAGGAACTCTGACCCATCTAGACCTCCTTGGGGAAGTTTGTGGTTCATCCACAATCTATTGAATGTCATCATCATCCACATTTTCTAGTGCAGGAACTTCTTCATGAACATCTTCAAAAAATTGTTCATGTTTACTTTCATCTGTATTTGAACTGGTTTCAAACTGAATATGTTGATACTTGCGTACTTCTTGTTGTTTCATTTGAACATGTACATTTGATTTGATGAGAGATGATTCATCAAATATTACATCTCTGTTAATGGTGTTTTTTTGGGCAGTAGGATCCCACCACCTATACCCCTTAATACCATCACCATATCCAACAAAGATAAGCCTTTTTTATTTTGGATCTAATTTAGAACGCTGATGTTTTGGAATTAGAGCATAGGCATCACAACCAAAAACTTTAAGATTAGAATAATTACAAGGGTGACCTGTCCATACCTCCTTAGGAATTTTGCATTCTTTTGTTGTTGATGGTGATCGATTCACTAGATAACAAGCTGTAGTTACTGCTTCTACCCATAGTTCCTCTTGCAAATTGGCATTAATAAGCATAGTCCTTGCTCTCTCTAGACGAGTCCTCTTCATGCATTCAACAACTTCATTTTGCTGAGGAGTATAGGCAGTGGTTTTATGCCTATCTATCCCAAATTCGTTTCAATAATTCTCAAACTCCATTGACGTAAATTCACCACCATTATCTGTTCTTAAACATTTAATGGATCTACCAGTTCTCTTTTCCACTAAAGCTCTAAACTGCTTGAAAACTGTAAATACATCAACCTTACTCTTTAGCATATATCCACACCTTCCTAGAGAAATCATCAATAAAAGTTACAAAATATGATGATCCTCCATATGAAATAGTAGGGGATGGTCCCCAAACATATGAATGGATATAGTCTAGGATTCCTTCATGAGTGTGTCTTCCATTTTTAAATCTCTGCCTATACTATTTTCCATAAACACACTTCATGCAGAAATCTAACTTCAAAGACTTTAGGCTAGGAAGTAACTTGAGATCAGTTAATACCTTTAATCCTTGTTCGCTCATATGACCCAAATGTTGATGCCACAGTTGAACAAAATCACTATCGTTCTCAGATATAGTTGTCTCATGATCTGATTCAGTCCTCCCTTCTAACAAAACTAGGTTACCAACGTTCTTTGCTTTGATAACCAATATAATTCCTTTGTATACATTCATAACTCCACATTGAACAATAGTCTTATAACCTCCTTTTTCTAGGATTCCCAAAGAGATTAGGTTCTTCCTAAGATCAGGTACATGTCTTACATCAGTTAGTATTTTAACAGTTCCATCAAACATTTTAATTCGGATGCTACCAATTCCCACAACTTTAGATGAAATATCATTCCCATGTAAACAACTCCATCATCTATACATTGGTAAGTAATAAACCATTGTCTATGAAGACGCATGTGGTTTGAAGCACCGGAATCTAATAGCCATTGTTGATCATGACGTGAACCAATACTAATTGATAAAAATTCATCAACTATACCTGAACATGTTGTTGAACCTGCTTCGGTTGCATTTCCTTCCTTCATCTCTTTTGGAGTGTCTTCTTTGGAGGATTGTTGTCGCTTCCAACAGTCCTTCTTTAGGTGTCTAGATTTTCCACAATACCAACACTTGAGATTTCTCTTTCTCCCCTAAAACTTTGACCGAGAGAAATCCCTCTGACCTCGATATCTTTCTTTTGGTCTGCCTTTGACCACCAATGCCTCAGATGTAGAGGTTTCTAGATTTGATTTCTTCCTTGTCTCCTGAGATAGTAAAGCTCCAACAGTATAATCAAACTCAATAGTTTCTGCTGAAATAAAACTAGTAGAGGTAACCAAATGATCCCATGACACAGGCAAAGAACACAATAATGTAATTTCCTTATCTTCAGATTCAAATTTCACTCCCATGCTATCCAAATGGACTAGAAGAGTATTGAAAGTATTTAGATGATCAACAATTTTCGTACCTTCCTTCATGCGCAAACTGTACAATTGCCTTTTCAGAAAGATCCTGTTTGTCAAGGATTTCGTCATGTACAGGCTTTCCATCTTTGACCACAAACCAACTGTTGTCTTCTCTGTAACAATGTTGAACAATACATCGTCAGCCAAACACAGGCGTATGGAACTCAGTGCTCTCACATCCATCTCATGCCAGTCTTTGTCTGTTATGGACGTGAGCTGCTTTTCTTTTCCCAAAATCACCTTTACCACACCTTGTTGCACGAGAAGATCGTGCATCTTAACCTTCCAGATCTCTAAGTTGTTCTTTCCATTGAACTTTTCAATTTCGAACTTAGCACTCTGCATCTTTTTCATTAGAGGAAACATAAAAACCAAACACCATTGTTTGTAATATCCAAGGCCCTTTCAAAAAAATATATGAAGAAATAATCTTGTGTAGTTTTAAAAAAATTAAATACATTCACTTTTTATTAAAAAAAATTAATAAAATATAATATTAATTTAACATCCTCCAATCTTTATGTAAAAGTATACATTTAATTTTTGAAATTCATACGAAGCTTTTGATAAAGTGGGTTAGTGCTCCTTTGGAGTAAATAGACGTCCGTTGAACTAAAAAAAAGAACAGAGTGTAAGTCCACTACCACGGCTGGTGCTCCCTTTCGTAGGTAAGGTGAGCGTTGGCTCCCTCTCGACGCTCCCTCTAAGATCCATACCTATTTTTTATCAGCTCTACCCTAGACCTATTGTCCAGCACCGAGGCTCCCTTCGCAATGGTAGCCAACCACCAACGCCAAAAAACAGTCCTCCCTTCTTGCGGGAGCCTCTTCCAACACAAAGAAACCCACCAACACAATGATTTCAATGCGTCCTCTTCCAACGAGTGACTTCTTCCAGTCTGCGGCCTCCTCATCTTTGATACCACTTGTTATAATTTGTAAATGCGGAAACACAAATTAACACAAGACAATCAATAAGAATGCAGACACGAAACACAACAATTTACTTGGTTCACCCAAACGTTGGGCTACGTCCACCAAGCATAGGTATCGGTTGTCTTAATTTCAGATCATGGAGATTACAGCAACTCACTCACACTTTTCACCACTTCATATTTTCCTCTACGGACTTACATAATTTATATATAATTACATGGAAAACTGATTATAGGATGCGCTCACAACAAATTCTAACTTGGGTTGAATAGTTATAATCAACACTGAATTTTTGGATCTGAAATCCTAATCATGGGAAATTTGTTGTCACCGTTTACAACAATCTCCACCTTGACAACATTTAACCTGATACCTTGCTCCTACTTTTGTTTATCACCTTTTCTACAAGCATAGAGAATCCAAACACCACCGTATCTTCTCTAATAGTACCGGTTTTGTGAGCATGTCTGCGCAGTTCTCCTTTATATGTACTTTCTCAAGAGAGACACCACCTTCATCGATGACTTGTTTTACAAAATGGTACTTGATAGGTATATGTTTTGTTTTACTGTGATAGGATGGATTCTTAGCCAAGTGAATACACTCTGACTGTCGCAAAGTAACTTTACTTTATCCTGCATCCTTCCAAACTCACCAAACAAACCTTTCAACCAAACTGCCTCTTTGCAAGCATGTGAAGCAACTACATATTTTGCTTCTATAGTGGATAAAGCAATGATGTTTTGTAGCTTTGACATCCAACTAATAGCTCCACCTGGAAGAGTAAATACATACCCTGAAGTCTACCTTCTCTTGTCCAAATCACCTACAAAATCAAAATCAACAAATCCACAGACTAACTCATGACCACTGTTATAGGTGATACAGTAATCACTTGTGCCCCTCAACTACCGAAGCACCAATTTCACTGCTGCCCAACGCTCTTTACCTGGAATTTCAATAAGCCCGCTGACAACCCCAACTACATGTGAAATGTCTGGTCTTGTACTAACCATTGCATACATTAGACTTCCTACTACATTAGCATATGGTATTCGAGACATATATTCCTTTTCTTCTTTTGTACTATGACATAAACTTGAAGAAATATTAAAATGGGAAGCCAAAGGGACTGAAACTGGTTTCACATTGTTCATACCAAACCTCAAAAGTATCTTCTCAACATACTTTTTTTATGACAACCAAAGCTTACCATTCCTATTGTCTCTAAATATCTCCATGCCCAAAATCTACCTTGTTGCTCCTAGATTTTTCATATCAAACCTCCTACCCAGATGAGCCTTCAACCCATTGATCTCAGTTATGCTTTTTCTTGCTAAAAGCATATCATCAACATACAATACTAAGATAATG
This sequence comes from Picea abies, assembly GCA_900067695.1. Lineage (NCBI taxonomy): Eukaryota > Viridiplantae > Streptophyta > Pinopsida > Pinales > Pinaceae > Picea > Picea abies. The sequence goes on along the minus strand of CBVK0100462999.1, from coordinate 1,466 downwards.
AATATGCTATTATTCATTTTCTTAAAGTAGACACAATGATCATACTCACTCCTTGTATAATTCTGGCTCACCATGAAAGAGTCAAATTTATTGTACCATTGTCTGGGCGACTGCCTCAGAGCATACAATGATTTCTTGAGCCTAAAAACAAATTTCTTGTTTCGATTTTGAACGAACCCTTCTGGTTATTCCATGTAAATTTCCTCATCAAAATCTCCATGTAAGAAAGCAGTTTTAACATCTAGTTGCTACAACTCCAAATCAAGCAATGCAAGTAATGCTAACACAATTCGAATTGAAACAGTCTTTACAACTGGTGAAAAAATCTCATGAAAGTCAATACCTTATTTCTGATAATACCCTTTCACAACCAGCCTTGCCTTGTACCTTTCCACCTTATCATCAACACCCTTCTTCATCTTGTAGACCCACTTGCATCCTACAGTTTTCCTGTCTCTTGGAAGCTCTACAAGGGCCCATGTAGCATTCCTCTCTAATGCTTTCATTTCATCCTTCATTGCTTCTTTCCATTTATCACTGTTTGAACCCTTCACAGCTTCCTGATAGCACGAAGGTTCATCATCATTAATACTTAAAGACACCAAAGAAACGAAATCATCATACCTTCTTGGAGGAACTCTGACCCGTGTAGACCTCCTTAGGGAAGTTTGTGGTTCATCCACAATCTGTTGAATTTCATCATCAACCACGTTTTCTTCTACAGGAACTTCTTCATGAACATCTTCAGAAACTTGTTCATGTTTACTTTCATCTGTATTTGAACTGGTTTAAAACTGAATCTGTTGATGCTTAGCTACTTCTTGTTGTTTCATTTGAACATCTAAATTTGATTTGATGAGAGATGATTCATCAAATATTACATCTCTATTAATGGTGATGTTGTGGGCAGTAGGATCCCACAACTTGTACCCCTTAATACCATCACCATATTCAACAAAGATAAGCCTTTTTTATTTTGGATCTAATTTAGAACGCTGATGTTTCAGAATTAGAGCATAGGCATCACAACTAAAAACTTTAAGATTAGAATAATTACAAGGGTGACTTGTCCATACTTCCTCAGGAATTTTGCATTCCATTGTTGTTGATGGTGATCGATTCACCAAATAACAAGCTATAGTTACTGCTTCTACCCATAGTTCCTGCTGCAAATTGGCATTACTAAGCATGCTCCTTGCTCTCTCTAGAAGAGTCTTGTTCATGCGTTCAACAACTCCATTTTTCTGAAGAATATAGGTAGTGGTTTTATGCCTATCGATCCCAAATTCCTTGCAATAATTCTCAAACTCCATTGACGTAAATTTGTCACCATTATCTGTTCTTAAACATTTAATGGATCTACCAGTGCTCTTTTCCACTAAAGTTCTAAACTGCTTGAAAACTGTAAATACATCAGCCTTACTCTTTAACATATAGATCCAGACCTTCCTAGAGAAATCATCTAT
>CBVK0100462998.1:0-12013 GCA_900067695.1 Picea abies | reverse complement strand
AGATGGAGAACACCATACCGGAGTTTGGCCAAGTCATCTGTAATGTTGTAGAGAGAGAAATAATGTTCCATTTGGTTGACCGAACCAGTGGGGTCCGAGCCATCAAATTTGGTTACATCCACCCATGGAAGGCATATGTCCCGTTAAAAGTGATGGGGCTGAAAGGAATGGGAAGAAGTTTCACCTTCAGTCTTTGTATGTGCATCAGGAAAAGAGTCATCAGTAGGGATCTTGATTTTGGTGCTGAGTGATGCAAAGACAGATTCAAGTTGGGTGGTCAGTTCGTGTTTGACTTCCTCCATTTTGGACTACACGGATGCATTTATGGTGGTATTGATGGATGTATCATGGGAGGCAATAGTAGCACTGAGTTGTTTCACTTCTTGTTGGGTCTCGAGGAAACTAGATTGCAAGGTGTTGAAGCGAGACTCCAGTTCTTGGCTACGTGTATGGGCCATGAGGATGGATGAACTGAAAAGGGAGCAATCGGGGTCAGAAATTTTTTCATAAAAATGATATGGATGAATGTGATAAGGGAGAAGAGACGAATCTAATGGAATAGGTCTCAAATAATGGTGAAAAAAATTCCAGACTTGTTTTTTTTTTTTAGCTACGGGGTTATACTTCGGTCTAAAGAATGCTGCAGTGCTAAAATCCCTAAATTATTAACTAGAAATAAATGTGTATTTACTTGGTGACTCGAACACAGATGCGCGAAAATATATCTCGTCGATTTAATTTGTTTATGTTTATGTTTATGTTCCCCAAGGGTTAGGTATTCAAGGGTTCTACAGACAAGGGTTTGCCCTGTGATATAGCTATCTGATATACGTGTGGGGTCCAACAGTAGTACTCGACCCAATATCTCAGGGCACTAACTAAGGAGGATAGATCATACTCTTAGTCGTACTACTCGACTACCCAGGTACTAGAGAGTTTCTTCCCGAGTGTTGTTCTCGGTGACACTATAGTAGTCCGACGACTGATAGGTTTATCTAAAGAGGGATTCAAGAAATCTACGTCAATCCATACACAGGTGCTGTCTGATGCACTACCACTCAAAGGGGTACCAACAGGGGTTACAAGGGTGGCCAACAGATGTGCGCTTGAGAACCACTTGTAGTTCCTTTGTGTATGAATCCCTCAACCACGGGTTTATGCACGTAACGACAGATCTTTGTGGCTTAAAGATGTTGGAATATGTCTCTACCCTAAAAAAAAAAATACCCACAATTTCTGCCAAGGAAAGTTCTTTGATACCACTTGAAAGATACCAGATCTAATAAATACGCAGAACAAAAATAAAATGCTAGGAATGGTAGAATAATAGTAATATAACCAACATAATCATCCATAATAACACAGAAATAATATGAGAACAACAACTGAAATAACACTTTGATTCAAAAAACAATGTTCACAGGCCTCTTGGAGGGGGAAACCTCCAGTCGAGCAGTGCTCTGTTACAATAATCTCCAAGCTAGGGTTTTCATACCCTCGACCCTTATTTATACTAAATATGTCTATTAAGAGAAGCATCTAGAGGAAGCTCCTTCCAGAAGCAGAAGTTTCTATTAGGTCTTCTTACATCCGCCTTATTCTATTTTATTGAAAGGCCTTATTAATATTGACCTTTATTACATCCAAATACATTGATCTACCTATGTGTGGGTTAGGACCCTAACAAATGCAGGCGTTATCCGCCCTAGTATGAGCCCCTATTCGTCTCCTGTGGTCATGGTCCTGAAGAAAGAAGGTTCTTGGTGAATGTGTCCTGAATTTTGTGCCCTCAATAAACTTACCATCAAAGACAAATTCCCCATTCTTGTCATTGATGACCTCCTAGATGAATTGAGTCTTCATTCAGGCTACCACTAGATACATATGAAAGAAGTAGATATTCCCAAGACTGCCTTTATAACTCATGAAGGCCAATATGAGTTTTTGGTCATGCCCTTTGGCTTGTTTAATGCCCCCTCCACCTTCCAAAGCCTCATGAATCATGTCTTCCATCCTTTTCTTCGCCATTTTGTATTAGTTTTCTTTGATGATATCCTCATCTATAGAAAAACCTGGATAGACCATCTTTCTCATGTGGATCGAGTTCTCCATCTACTCTCTCAGCACCAACTTTTCCTGACACAGTCTAAATGTTCTTTTGGCGCCTCAAAAGTAGAATACTTGGGTCATCTGGTTGGAAAATATGGCATCAGGGTGGATCCTAAAAGGATTGAAGCTATGCAATACTGGCCTCACCCAACAAATCTTAAGAGCTTGCGTGGATTTCTAGGCTTGATAGGGTATTATCGCAAGTTTGTTAAGAATTATGGGAATATTGCGGCACCTCTCACTACTCTCCTCAAAAGTAACTCTTTCACTTGGACTCCAGCCGCTGCTCAATCTTTTCAAACCTTGAATATGGCCATGTGCACCACCCCAGTCCTTGCCCTTCCCAATTTCACAAAGACCTTTATGTTGGAATGTGATGCCTCAGGGAAAGGAATTGGTGTTGTCCTTATGCAAGAGGGTCGACCTTTGGCCTTTACCAGCAAGAAACTATCTGAAAGAAATCTGGGCAAATCCATTTATGAAAAGAAAATGTTGGCTATTCTACATGTTGTGGATATGTGGCATCCTTATCTATTGGGGCAATGGTTCCAAATCAAGACAAACCATCAAAGCATCAAGTATTTTCTGAAACAACGTATTTCCTCCCCATAACAACAAAAATGGGTGACTAAACTCTTTGGATATGATTATGAGATCATTTATAAGAAAGGAAAAGACAATGTGGTTGTGGACGCACTTTCCCAAAAATATGAATATGAAGGATCCCTTTTATCTCTTTCATTCATTGTACCAAATTGGCTTCAAGCCGTTCACCAGGAATGGCTACAAGATCCCAAAAGTCCGCAGTTGATCCAGCAATTGCAGTCCAATGCTCCAGCTTCCCCAAGGTACTCTTGGCTCCATAAGGAACTTCGATACAAAGGACATTTGTATTTAAGTAAAAAATCAAAGCTTAAATCCACGGTACTTTCTGAGCTTCATGCTACACCCACAATATGTCACTCGGGTTCACCAAAACTTATGACAGGGTCAAACGTTCCTTTTTCTGGGATGGTATGAAATAGGAAATTCATAATTTTGCAGCTGAATGTGACGTGTGTCAATGCAACAAGGGAGAAATAGTCAAATCGTCAGGCACACTACAACCGCTCCCGATTCCACCTGCTATTTGGAAGGATATCTCTATGGATTTTATTACCGGCTTACCCAAATCGGGAAATAAATCTGTCATCATGGTGGTTGTTGATCGCCTTTCCAAGTATGCTCATTTCTATGCCCTTCAACACCCATTTACAGCATCCACGGTGGCTCAAATCTTCATGGATCAGGTCTTCAATCTTCATGGCATGCCGCACTCTATTTTTTTTTATCACAACCAAACTTTCACAAGCAATTTTTGGCAAGAACTGTTCAAGATACAAGGCACATAATTGCATCTCAACACATCTTATCATCCCTAGACTGATGGCCAAACATAAGTTGTCAACAATCATTTGGAAACATATTTGAGGTTTTCTGCCTCGAAAAAGTAAAATCAGTGGGCTCAATGGTTACCCCTAGCTGAATGGTGGTACAACACTTCATACCATACAACTACATGCATGACTCCTTTTGAAGAAGTATATGGACAAAATCCAACTTCAGTTCTCTCATACTTATCGGGTGCCTCGAAGGTCCAGGTGGTTGACCTAACACTTACAGCACGAGAGGCTATTCTCCATACCCTCAAAGAGAATTTGTTCATGGCACAGAATCGCATGAAGAAACAAGTAGATCAAGGTCGCTCTGAACATCAATTTGCAGAAGGGGACCAGGTGTTTCTTCGACTGCAACCTTACAAGCAAACTTCCCTCAAGGCCGATCATTGCCAGAAGCTAGTGCCCAAATTTTATGGTCCTTATACCATGATTAAGTGTGTGGGACAAGTCACCTATCAGTTAGATTTTCCCAACCATTCGAAGCTACATCCTGTTTTCAATGTTTCATGTTTAAAGAAGGTGATTGGAGCTAAGTGCCAAATTCAAACCAACCTTCCATAGTTAGCTGAAGAAGGATCAATTTGGCTACAACCAGAAGCCATTTTGGACCAGCGTGAGTGTCGCCTACGTCAGAGAACCATCAAGGAAGTGCTACTCCAGTGGAAAGATACAACTCCAGCAGACGCCACTTGGGAACCAACTACCATTCTGCAGCAATTTCCTCATCACAAGACTTGAGGACAAGGTTGTTTTTAAGGGGGCGGACATGTTAGGGTCCTAACTCGCACATAGGTAGAACAATATATTTGGATGTAATAAAGGTCAATATTAATAAGGCCTTTCAATAAAATAGAATAAGGTGGATGTAAGAAGACCTAATAGAAGCTTTCGCTTCTAGAAGGATCTTCCTCTAGATGCTTCTTTTTAGTATAAATAGGAGTCGAGGGTATGAGAATCCTATCTTGGATATTATTGTAATAGAGCTCTTCTCAACTGGAGGTTGCCCCCTCGAAGAGGCCCGTGAACATTGCTTTCAGATTCAAAGTGTTATTTCTATTGTTATTCTTATATCATTTCAGTGTTATTGTGGTGAATGTTCTGGTTATATTGTTGTTATTCTGCCATTACTAGCATTTTATTTATGTTCTGCATACATTTTATATTTGGTATATTACATGATTGACCTATAGAAGGAAGTATGGTCCCACTATAAGAATGAAAGAAAATGAATAAGCCATGTGGTGAAGAGGTTGGTTAAATTCCAACACACGATGGAAAGAACCTGTCATAAAGTGTGACAAACTTGAAATCAATGCAAGAGTGTGTTGGGTATGAATGTGGCCATGAATATTGGCACATTTGTTAAAGCCTTTGAAATGATGAATTACGTTTTGAAAGGTTTGGTATGTTGAAATGAAGCATAGGCAAGGAACGATACTCCATTTTCCTGTTTATATAGATGTGATGAACTGTTAGTATGTATGGTTTTGAATATGTATATATATATATAAACTAATAATTTGTTTGGCCGAGGAATGTTGAAATTGCAGGAGGAAATGGGTCTTTGATATGGAAGTATTGTAAGACCATAAGGAAGACCAATTTCCTACTGAGACAAACTGTAAGGAATGTTGAAAGTGTATGAAGCAAAGGGTCTTGGATATGGCAGCGCTGTAATCCCATAAGGAAGACCAATTGCCTATTGAGCCAAACCTTTATCATAAGGAAAGTCCCATAATTATGAATCGGGTTCCTATGTGAAACAAATATGAGAACAAAATGTGAAATTTGGAAATCTATGGATGACAGATTTACAAGAAAAATTTTGAATTTAAAAATTTATGATGTCTCATGAATTTTTGTATACCTATGATACAGGTGAAAGGGAAAGACTTGCGAAGAGTGCAGAGATGAGAAACTAAGCTCTTGGGTTCGAGAGAGAACTGTGAGAAAGAGTATAATCCGATCGCATGAAATAAAGAGTGACTCGGGAGAAGGAAAGTAACCTTCATCCCTATCTATGATTGAGTCGGGAGAAGGAGAGTAACCTTCATCCCTAACTATTTTTGTTCTAGGAGTAGGAGAGTAACCTTCATCCCTAAATTTAGCTGAGAGGGAAGGCTGTCAAACTGTAAAGGCATGAAAAATGGCTACTGCTAAGCCATGAGAACCCCATGGTAAGCCATGATCTCCTAGAATATGTTGTGTTGAGGTAACACAAGCTGGAGGGATGCCTCGGTAGAGAAATTTTGAGGGACGTCTCGACTGTAAGACTTGATAGAGTCTCTAGAATTATTTATGTGCAAGAAAACCTTGGCAAGGCAATATGGATCACCTGAGGAACTATATAACATAGAAGGGGATGCCTGAGCCTGGGCTTGGAGGGTGAGTAACCGCAAGGAAGAGGATACCTTAATAGTTATTGTAAAATATTGATTGGGATCAGGCACACGATGGGTAGTTCTTCCTATGCGAGAAAACCTTGGCAAGGAAAGATGGATCACCTGAGGGAATGTATAACAGAGAAGGGGATGAGTGAGCCTGGGCATAGAGGGTGAGTGACCATAAGGAAGAGGAGACCTTAATAGTTCTTGTAAACTATTGATTGGTATCATGCACAGGATGGGTAACTCTTCATGTGTGAGAAAACCTTGTCAAGGAAAGATGGATCATCCGAGCTACTGTATAACAGAGAAGGGCATGCCTGAGCATGGGCCTGGAGGGTGAGTGACCACAAGGAATATGAGACCTTAATAGTTCTTGTAAACTATTTATTGGGATCATGCACACGATGGGTAGTTCTTCCTGTGTGAGAAAACCTTTGCAAGGCAAGATGGATCACCCAAGGGACTATATAGCAGAGAAGGGGATGCCTGAGCCTGGGCCTGGAGGGTGAGTGACCGCAAGGAATACGAAACCTTGATAGTTCTTGTAAAATATTTATGGGGATCATGCACCCAATGGGTATGTCAAGGAAAAACAATGAGCCTGGATAACAAAACAACCATGTGGGTACAAATCCACAAACTATGCAGATAATTATTGTGCTAAGATTATGAAATTTTCCTAGAAATATTTATGCAATGTTTTCACATAATACTATGATTAACTTGCTTTTTGTCCAAGAATTATTGAAAGCAGGTGACCAAAATTAAATGTCTAAAAAAGGACCCGACCGACGAAGAAGGATCAAGATTTATAAAACAACTAAATAAGAAAGGCATGACAAGTGTTTTTGAGAAAGAACACCAAGGATGGTGTTACTTTAAGGGGGAGGAAATTGTAACACCCCTATTTCCCCTAGATTGTAATTAATCATAAAATAGGATTACTATGCTAAGGCATGTGGACAATGTAAATGTATTATTGTTAAACTGCCCATTCCTGACCGTTGGGGGGTGAAGCCTTGATGTACAAGCCATGATATTTCTAGAGGAAAGAAGTCAGTTAATTAAGAAAGGACCAGTGGTTGAATCGTCACCAAACCCCATGAATGGAAACATGGTCTAACTGCAAGATGTTAGCTCAAAGTACCATAGAGACCTACAGACCCGAGCTTCCTTCTGACAGAAAGAATAGGACAGGTCGAAAAACCTTCCACAGGAGGGAAGGTAAGATACATACAGAGACACAGGATGAGAGCACAAGCTCATAAGGGATATATGCGAACCCAAAGGAAGTGTCTAGAACACGGCCTAAAGGACCCGAATGTGAGCTTGATGCTGAGGAAGCATCTGATAAACCTCACAGGGTTGTTGTGACATAGAGAGTTTCTCTGAGAGATGGCATAAATTCCCTAGTGATATCATGGGTTGGCATGTGGGTGTCCAAAGTGCTAATAATGAATTCCCCAGTGCCTATGGTTGAGTGGAAAGGCACACACCCACAGTCAGTTGGTTGGATGAAACTTGTAATAAATAAGTATTCTCATACCCTGTGAAATTAAGATGTAATTATGTAATGAAATGGGATATACTGTGAAGGACCCAGGGATGTGTATGTTTTCTTAATGGTTATACTGTATCTCTTTATTCATTTTTAAATTGTGTATTTAAGAAATTATTGATTGGACATGTTTTTTATTTGTAAATGCTTGCACCCTGTGGTGTCTTAAACTAGATCCATGAACTGTCAGATCGTCGACCTTGGGCATAATTTCACGTATGCATGTCGACACTCCTAGTCATTCTGAATCCCTTGGAGGAGGGAGTCTGTTAAATATCAGGAGAGATAGTGCACGTATGCACAGGCTCTCTGTGAGGCAGGTAGAGACCGAGAACCACTCAAGTTCTAGAGTTGTGGAATGAGCGTAAGGGGTGTGCAAAAGGATTCTTCTCCAAGCATTAAATTCAAGAGAAAGAACACAAATCTCTTAAGCCCTTCAGAGCTAACAAATCTCAGGAAGAGTAGCAATGCTGAAGTATCAAAACGGAAGGTTCCATTGTTTGGAAGACCAATAGAAGAAATCTGTTCGAAAGAAGCCATGGTCTATTGTAGCCGTTGGATATGGGAAAGAGTGTGGGAGTTAACCCTTGGAGTCATTGGGACTTTGTGAGTTCGTCATAAGGGAGGTAAAATCCCCGAAGTCCCAAAGTCCTGAAGTTAACTATGAGCCTTAGATCTGAGGATGCCTGGGAACTGTCTCGACCGTGAGATCTAGGAGGTAGATGATAGTCAAGTTACCAGAACTACCCATGACTTAAGAATCTAACAGTGGAGATGGATGCGAGTAGTTTAATGGGAGGAGAGTCCATCCCGGTCATTAGATCGACTCAAATACTCACTGGAGTTATCGAATTAAACACCATTCGTTCGATTTAATCGATGGTTGTGAATCATTGCGGAGTGTGAAGGTGAATTTAGTGGACCTGCTAGTTCACAGCCCGCAATCTACCCATGTCGTTGATCTCATTGGGGATGGAAGATCAATGACTAGGATCATACCAGAGTCGAGCAAGCACTTTCGATATTGCAGAGGTTGATCTTTCTGACAAAGAGCATGCATGTTGGGGCCCCGCAATTACTGTGAACCATTAATCATCGTGGACCTTTCATTTGAGTTTAACAAGATCCCTGAAATGCAAGGAGTGCATGGGAAATCGAGATCTTCAAGAAGATCAAGCTCAAAAGAGATAAGCTCTTTTCAGAGGTTCATATGAGGTCCAAAAGATAGACTCGTAGGAGGAAGAAAGGCCGAGGCCTTTGAATACTTAGAAAATCCTCTAAGCTAGATGAAGACAAAATCTCAGGAGGAGGATAAACAACAATTGTCAGATCGGTTGTGTAGAGGAGCATGGACCATTAGATCAGTGTCCAGTGAACAAAGGAAGCATAGAGGAGAGGAACAAATCCCATATGTTGGATCTGAGCATGAAGGACCAGTAACCATTGGATCTAGAAGTAAGTGCATGAGACTTAACCCTTGTGCGCGCAGGAGAGTGAAATTGTCAATGTCCCGAAGTCTCGAAGTAATTTGGGACCGTCCATCGTCAAGGAGGATAGGTGGCGTAAGATATGCAACTTCGGAGGTTTATGGACAAGGAGGAGGAAAAATAGTCGAAATAAATCATATTCATTGATCGCTAAAGGGATACATGTCAGGATTGTTGGACCCGAGATATGATCAGTTTTATGACAGTAATTAGATACTTTTGTCGAATGTACATATGTGTTTTTCATGTTTTGGACAAATGTTTATGAAGAATTTTCTGCCAAAACGATATGATCTACACCAGGTATGCATAATTTGTATTTTATATTGATATTGAGTATAATTCATTACATTTTTATGTTTCCAAATATCTAATTCACATTTTCTGGTGTTACAAGGAAAAATTGCATCATGTTTCTGCTTCCAGCACTCCATCCAGTACTCGATCCGGTACTCAGTCTGACACTCTGTCCAACACTGCATCTTGCAAAAAAATGGTGGGCGATTTGGTGGTTATGGTATTGGCGGCCAGTGGTGGGTGAATCAGGAACATGGGTTTTTCTCATTCTTATCCCCTCCATCTACTGAACTCTTGACAACTTAGTTTAGGTTGTTGAGCAGGGCGATTATTGACACACTCTATTTTGGCAGTTAGGGCACCATTAATGTAATTTGTCATTTTTAGAAGTGGTTCAACCCTCCTGTGGTCGACCACTTGGTCTGTAAATATTATAAATACCACCATGGTGGTCATACAATAGCTAAGGAGCATTAGACAAAGTAGAGGATAGAGATAAAAACGTTTTCCTCTGTTTTTGCATTTTTCAATTGTCGAAATTGTATAAGACTGTGTTTTTCAAGTTTTAATGGTGAAATCATTTTGCTAAGCTCATGGCGTGCATTTGAGAAGTGACCACGATTTTTTGGGGGGCCCACCAGTAGTCTGGTAACTGTTCTATGTGTTATTTATGCATTTCATAGTTTAGATGTCTTTTATCTCATTTCCTGTAAATGTGTTGTTAATTTTCTTTTGTCATATAATTTATTGTTATAGTTTAACTGTTTTAATTCTCTTTTGCAGGTTAGTATGAAGGTTTTTGTTAATATACATTGATTTTATAATTAGGAACGAGTTTGCAAACTCATACACTAACCCCATGTGCAATTAGATGTTAGATTGAATTTTATTTATGCTTCTAAAATCATATTTAAAATAGAAGTTAAAACAGAGTAGAACAAAGTTGTATTTCATGCTTTCTTTAACCAAGGCTTCGGTGGATGGATAGGGCTATTTTCATTTTTTATTGCCTATTTAATTGTCATTTAGATTTTGATAACTACTTGTTAATTAATTTATTCATTATTTTACTTTCCATATGCTAAGACCCATGTTTTAATTTTTGTTTTTAAGCATTTTCTTTCTTGCACTTTGAATTGTTAAGATAGATATAACATAGTTTGACTTTATGTAGTTCCTTTCCTAGAATTATATTGCAATTATATTTCTTAGTTAATGATTGAATTTAATTATGAAGTTTGTTTACATAGCATAGAAGTACAATTATGATCTCATTATATTTTTTATGGTTAATAATTTCATGAATATGCAGGGTAATTAACATTGTTTCCGTAATGGCTAAATTCTCATTGGATTGTTTAATCCATACCTTTCACTTTTCTATTGAGATCAGTGTAGAGATTATACTACTTGAATTATCCTTTGTTGTCAAGTTCCATCGAGATATCATACAACACCGGAGACATTCACACAACCACCAACACTATATTTGAGTTTTCATAGGTTAAAAGATAGTTTCTTGATTTTGTAGATCAAAAGATAGTTTCTTGCTTTTCTTGATCAGAATATTCTATTGTAGGATAGATAGTCTTTTTCTTTGATAGGTTAGAGAGCAATTTTCTTATCATATATTAAAGGTTAGTTTTTAGTTTTTCTTGCTTTCAATTAAATAGATTTCCATTTATGAATTAGAAATAGTTTTGAAATTTGAATTAACAATATAGTCCACTTGCATCTTAGGCTAGATAGTTGTTCAATGAGAATTTTTAATTAGATTACTTGAAGTAGAAGTTATCTTAGAGTAGTTAGTTGTTTACTTGCTTTAATAGGTTAGCTAGTTGTTTTGGTTACTTTCTTTAGTAGAATAGTTGCTTGCTTGTTTTTTTACTTGCTTTCATAGGATAGTTGCTCATTGAATTTAGGTTGGCAAGTTAAAGTAGTTTGCTTTTGCTATTTTCTTATTGTTATGCTTAATAGTTTCTTTTTCTTATTGTTATGAACTAGTTTGCTTTACATAGGGTTTTACTTGCTTTCTTAGAACTATCCATCGATCCTTGGTCTAAAAGTACTTAGGTTACATAGTTTCAAGTTTCTTAGTATGGTTTTCTCATTAGATATCTTTGCTTGAATAGATTAGCCCTTAGATAGCCACTTCCTTCGTTAGACTATACTACTACCAATCCTTCTACATTGGCATATATTTTTCTACAACTCTAAGTTTACTTACCCTAGGTTGACAATTTAATTGAGGGTTTTTAGTGTGTTTTTAGTGCATATAGAACACCCATCAAGGATATCGTGTATTTTAGGTAAATGCACTTCTGAAGGAAACGAGTGCATAGAATATTGAAACTCTCAAAATCCAAAGATACGAAGTAGATCATGTCCATCAATCGGTAGGGGATACATGTCGATAGATTAGAGAATTCTAGGAAAACTACTTCAGAGGTTTCCAAGTGAGGAGTAAGACAAACTCCCGAAGCCCTAAAAGCCAAAGAGATTCTAGACCATAGATCCAGAAGGGTACCTGGTGATAGATTGTGAACTTCGGGTGGAAGCACTATGGGAGAACGCGAAGGAGAAGAGTTCAAACTCACCAAAGCCCAAACAGTCAAAGTAGTCAGGAGTCGTCGATCTGCAGGAGGAGACATGTCATCAGATTGCGGACTCTGGGTAAAACCATTTCAGGAGGAACAGAGAGTGAGGAAAATTGAGATCTGAGATCTCCGAAGGTGG
>CBVK0100462997.1:0-12014 GCA_900067695.1 Picea abies | reverse complement strand
CCTAATATAGAAGGTACTACCCTCTCTTTTTTATTTAAAAAAAAAAAAATTATATTATCATATAAAAAGGAAAAACCTACTTAAAGAGTGTTCCATATTTTTGTCGAGGGAAAGGTAATACATTCTCTTTGATACTATATTCTTATTTCCATTCTTCTCATTAAGAGTTATGAAAGTGTAGTATGTGCATGTTTTTGATAATATGTTCCAAGAAATATAACTATTTTCCTTTCTAAATATATGCTTCTAAATCAGGGCATTCATCTCTTGACAAGAGGGAAGTATAAATTTTCATTTTTTTGTTTTAATGTTATTGTTGTTATTTTATTTCTATTGAGCAATTGAGGTATCTATAATAATGATGAGGACAAGAAAAGTGAAAGGCAACATAGAAAAGGGTTGGTCAACTCTTATATCGATGAGAGAAAATATGGTTATTAAGATCGTGAAAGTGTTCATACCAATAACATAGTTATCAATTTGATGCAAATTTTCTAAGTTCTATTTTTTTAGAGGTTGTATTTTGTGATTGATTTTAACCCCACTCCAAAAAGTGGTGATACCAGTAACACCACTTTTTTTTCGAGGTAGTCTTTTTGAATTTTTTAATCTTCTTTTTTCCTTAGAAAAAAATTGTATATTCATTCAATATGAAAGAGATATATTCTACATATGCTTCCGACATTCCATATTCCATACCCCCTCTAGATGGATCTTCATAATAAATAAACCATCTTTAATATTTATCCACTATCTATATGTGGATTTAAAACTCTTACATCATTCAAAAGCTATCTATTATCAGTTATGATGATAAAAAAATAAATAAATTACAAACTAGAATAACCATAATGACCTTATAAAACTTAAAAACAAATTTGATTGAAATTTCATTAAATATATCTCATAGTCCCATAACGAACCATCAACCAAATTTATTTAAAACATCATAAAATCCATACAAAGTGTTGTAGCATGACACAATTAAAAAAAAAAAAAGTGTTATCATTCATAGAATGATAAAGAGAGCTCTTGGATGTGCCCATTGTTGTAGCATGACACAATTAAAAAAAAAAAAAGTGTTATCATTCATAGAATGATAAAGAGAGCTCTTGGATGTGCCCATCCTTGCATTCCAATACTATCCAAGCTCCATAAACCTTTTGCAAGCCTTCTTTGAAAAGGGAATCAACATATGAATGAGAGAACAATATAGAATTAAAAGTAAATTGGATGATCTCAATATCTTCAAAGATGATATTTAAAAATAAATTTTGCATTTTGAACTACCCTTCATCCAATTAATAACCACCACGGAGTCACAAAAAATATGTGCATTAAAGACCTCTTTAAATGCATCTAATTTCAATAAAAGTTTCAGGCAAGTAACTCCACATAATTATTTTGTTGTCTTCTTATCCCTACCTTGAATTTAGCGATATTACCTTCCTTCTAGAATAATAATCCCCCAACTCCACATGATGATGGGTTACCTTAGTAGGCCCCATTGAAAAAACCTTGAGACTGAGATTTGTCTATAAGAATTTGAGATATCTACATTTGAGACGCGAACTTAGTAGAGAAGAATTTGAGATATCTACATTTGAGACGCGAACTTAGCAGAGAACTTGAAGTTGTAAAAGATAATCATGCCCATCTTCAAAAATATTGTCATTCCTAGCCGATCATATCCCCTGGGATACTGTGTGACAGGGAAAGCCTTAAAATATTTTAACTCTACTCAAGATTGCCACGATTTTAGAAATTCAACTATTGAGTCTCCATGTGACCCTTCCTTTTTTAATATTATTAGTTACAAAGTATAAAAAAAAATGTTGCTTTTTTCATTTTTTTTAATTAATAGTGCTAAGTATAACTGAGCTTTTTAAATACTTAAAATTTGAATTTTGTTAATTTTAATTCCTTTTTAAAATAATGGCTAACTTTGTGTTAAAATAGGGCTATGGCCAGACTAGATAGCATGGTAATAAAAAATAATAAGAGTATGGTTGCAACATGCTTGTCAAAATTCCCAAAAAAGTATAATTGACCTAAAAAATCTACGTTATCCAGCCTCCCCAAACCCTAGTCATATATACTTGGAAATTATATTACCTAACATGTTGGTTTAACAAAAACAATACTCAATGAAACAAGGAAAACATACAGTTTTACATAAAATTTGGCCCATGAGGGGCTTCTTCTTAGTGGCCAACTTGAATCGCCAATTCATGCTTAGCTAGTCGCATGTCCACATCGCATGAGTACATTGCGTTGTATTATGCAATATATTATATGGTCCACATCGCATGAGTACATTGCGTTGTATTATGCAATATATTATATGATGACTTGACAAAGCAGTGTGGCTTAAAAACCTCCTCCTTTACCTAAGTTGGATTAGGATAAGGAGAAGTCTTAGCAAAAATATTGGGTGAATGGGTAATTTTCTACATGGGCTTTGTTGGAGTTCTATGATGTTATATAAGTTGAAAAACTAATGAGCACAATAAATCCAATCTCAATTCCAACTCCTCATATTTCCCCTTATGACTATACGTAAAATCAACTATCTCCTACTCATTTTCTCTAAACATTGACATTTGAAGGGTAGACTTAATTTTAAACTAATCACGGACTTGAGTTTGAACCATGGCCTTATACTCCCATTCCTCTTACCATTCTCTCCACTTCTTAGATGAATTTTCGAATTCACGTTGTGCCTCTTAAAATTGGTGTTCACACCTCCTTATCCCTCTCCTAACATCATCTAATAGACATAAAACACAATGTCTAGACCAACAATGACAACTAGCCATAGGAACCCCAAATTCATAGTAGAGCTGAGTTAATCATGCTATAATATTCAAGCCAAAAACTCCCATGGAAGCCAAAGCTATACATCACCCAAATCTTCCAATATGTCTCTAAAGAAGCAACTAGAAATGCAAGCCATGCATCTAAAAGCATGACAATAAAACTATATATAATAACCCTTGTTAACATTGAACTAATAATAAACCATATGACCAACAAGAGATAATAATGATATGCTTCTTATTGCAAATGCTTGGGTCAATACTTGTAATTATAATGCATAATCATGGATGATTTAACATAATATCATATGAGGGGGGTGATGGTTGAGTCCCCCCCCTTTATATGTAAAACTCCTCCTATATACCCCCAACACATTTATTTTAATGATTTGTGAACTCCTTTTGAACGTGTAATTTGTCAATACACAGTAGTGTTAAAGTCTACTATTTGTTTCCAATTACTTGATAGATAATATATGTGAATATATATATATATATATATATATATATATATATATATATAACAAATTATTAAAAAATTCAATTTTGAATCACACAAGAAAGCACTAGACATACTATTTACTAAGTGACATGTTATTTTCAATAAACCTAAAAGAAAAGTTGATGTAGAAATGATATTAAAATAAAAGAAAGCTTGAAGCACATTATAATCAAAGGCAATACGAGTCAATCATTTAAAGTATATATTAATATTAGTATTATATGATCATATAAATATTCGTAGGGGATCTTAAGGTTAAAGTCTCGCTACTTAATATGTTAGTTTAAAGATATATAATATTTTAATTTTGATAGACCATGCTATGCGAGGTTAGAAAAGTGACTCCTATAAAATAGGAAAAGAAGGAGGATATAATATGAAAAGTGATTCATTGCGGCAAAAGTAAGTGGACGTCTTACTCCACAAAGCCTCCTTTTCATAAATGATATGATTTTAAGTGTGGAATATAAATCAAATGATTTGTAAGAAAATAAACATGTTTTATAGGTGAATTTTGTTTTTGCTTTTCTAGGAAATATGGATAGTTAGAAAATATATTTTGTTTGAAGAAAATATGATGCTTTCTTTTTAAGTAGCTACTTAGATTGATGCTTACTTGTATATTATAAGGTTATTTCAAAAGTTAAATTACAAAGAATTTATTAGAAATACAAGAGAGAAATATTTAGTGTGGGGATATTTTGATGGGGCTTGTCATGGTCCGGATTTTATTTGTTGAAATGATTTCATTCCATATTTTCCAGAGACACATTGAGTTTGGGTCAAAGGTAATATAGGAAGAGAAACAAATAACCAAGTGGAATTGATAAGTTTAATAAAATTTGCTTTGGACAAAGGGATTGATAAGCTTCAAGAAGTGGGTGATTCATCTATGGTCATTAATTGGATGAAAAGAAGCCTCCAACTCCAAAATAATTCTTTCCTTCCACTAGCATAGAAATCAAAGGATATATATAAATAGTTTCTTCGGGTCATCTATACTCATATATAGAGAGAGCACAACAAAATTGCAGATCAACTCTCAGAGGAAGGAATTCATCTACCTGAACTTTATGGTTCCTTGGAAGAAGTACATGATGGCCAGATAGTGGTTTTACAATAGTTTTCTTTTAATGATTTATGAACTCCTGTTGAACCTGTAATTTGTCAATACACAAGACTGTTAAATTCTACTATTTGTTTCCAATTACTTGATAGATAATATATGTGATATTATGAAAGTCATGGATCTTTATGGATCTAAAGTGAAATATTCTAAAGAGATCTATCTCTAGATGATATTTTTTGGATTGTGACTAGAGCACCTAAATATTTTATTTTTGTTTATCCCAAATAAAAATATGTTTTTTTTCTTCGAGTGTGTGTGTGTGTGTCGTCAACATCAAAAAATAAATTTACATTCTCTTGGTCATACAATCAATTACATTTTCTAGATGCAAACATGTTATTCACTAAAACAATACATGCATAATATAATTCCATTTTATATTTATTCATTTTTTCCAAGTAACATATCCTGGGGAAAATCCCTAAGTACTTCCCCTCATTCTGAGGTTCGTACCAAGGGTAAACCCTAGGTTCTTTAAGGTACAAGGACATGTTAGCAATAGGCCTCAAAGCCATTACAACAATATGTGCATTAAGAGTTCGGCATGTCACTTGCAAGAATTGAACTTGAGCATGGAGGATAACACTCCTCCCAACCACTTGGGATAGGCCCAATTGAAACTTCATATTTATTCATATAGAAACCTAATAGGATATACAATCTCATGAAGAACTATTGCTAAAATTACATTGCATAATATCTAATCTTGATTATTGTTCATGATACCATCTTTCTATGATCTTTTGGAGGGTTAATACTTCTCGTAAGATATCTATATATTTATATGAGATCCTTGATATTTTAAGGATACAAATCTAAATGAAATAAGCAATATAACAATATGTCATATAGATGGCATGGATACAATTGTCCATCTATCACTTCCTAGATTCAAAATCAATTTACAAGATGTCCCTATAACTAATTTCACTAGCTCATGATCTGAAGTACATTCAATCAAGTCATTGGATTGATATTACAATTTATGCATATTGTCGAAGTACACATCCTAAATTATTGTTTCCTTCCACAAGAGAAAACTCATGCAAAACAAGAATGCAACGTTAATTTTTTTACTACTAGAGAAATCATGTGATTAAAGAAGAATTTTCATCAAAATTTGAATGAAAGGTTACATTACTAAGATGATCTTCATAAACTTTCTCATATTAATAATCTACTAACTATGCTGACATTTTAGTATGATTTCATAATCAATGTACTTTTAAATTATTTGTAGCAATACTATTTTGACATGCAAACCATATAAATTGAGAATAATGAAATATCTTCCCTAATGGATTTCATTATGTATATGCACTCATAACTACAATCATATCACTATTGTAGTTTATATTAGTGATGATAATGTTAATCCACTTCCTAGATTATAAACTATGATGAGTGTTCTTCAAATTATTGCCATGCAACTACTAGAACACATATAACTAAGGGATTCCTTTTATTCATTTTGACCTAAGATACGTGCATTAAAAACACATTATTAACACTAAATAAAACTCTTAATTTTTCGATGACTCATATATAGTAGTGAGGAAAATTAAAAACACAATTTACTGCAATTCACCTCACTTAAAAAACTATCAGTGTGAGGTTTTGAATATGACAGATAGATTTGAATCCTTTAACATCACTTCTCTTCCTCGAACTGAAAATGCAATTGTAGACTCTCTAGCAACTGCAACTTCTCAATTGTCTTGATTGGAAGATGCCAAAGCAACTAGATTTTTTGTTGAACTCCTATATATTCCTTCATTACCTGATAATATTACTAATTGAAGAGCCTTTGAGGATGATAAACAGATGATTCAATTTCTTTCCAATGAGGGACCTTTTTAGGGTGTTATAATTCTTGGACCTATTCCCATAATATATCCCTTCAATTTGCTTCTTCTTCATATGATTGATCGTGTGAATAGGGACATGTTATATTCAAATTCTATCTCATCAGAAAAATAAATAACTGGAGGAAAAGAAGAAAATGATGAAGTAGGAAAATTAAATTTAAAAGAAGCTACAGAAGCCAAAAGGAAACGAGATATGGATGAAAAGGCTAAACAAGAAGTTCAAGCTAATAGATTGAAGAAGGAATTTGAAGCAACAAAATCAAAAGAAGAAGATAAGGAAAGAGAAGTTGTTGCTAAGAAGAAAGTTGAAGATGATGAAGCTGATAGAAACAAGGCAAAGGAAGATAAAAATAATCAAGATAAAGTTGATAGAAAAATAATAATAATAATAAGAGTGAGATGAAAAAGCCAAAGAAATAGTAGGAGCACATGCAAAAGATGATGAAGATGCGAGAAAACTGGAACATGAAAAATAAGAAAATGAGAGTCAGACTGAGGAGATCCAAACTGTTAATTAGGTTGAATACCCTAAGGGAACTAATCAAGATAAACAAGTCTAATATATCCTCAATTAGAGTACAAAAATCAACAAGAATCATAAAGGAAAAGATAAAATTGACGAAGAATTGGTCACACAAAGAAAATTGGAGGTCCTAGATACTAAGAAGACCAATTGGTGGCTTTAGCTTTAGCTAACCTAGAATTAGCTAATGAAACTATATATAGAGCTATGGATGAAGAAAAAAACATAAAATAGTATAGAGACAAGATTGATTTTCTCGATAATCAAGTAAATTACTATAAAGAAACACATGTGCTGGTCATAGATTTTATTGAGTATGCTCTTGAAGTTCAAGATGAGTTTGGAGAGGTAAATAGAATGTTCTACGGGAACGCTCAACAACTTCAAGATTTAAGTGTGATTTTTTTTCAATTACACAATGAGACTCAACATTGGAAAATATCATAGAAAGGGTCCAACTACTTTTTGATATAGTGAAAAATTTATAGAATTTTTTTGGGAAAAATCCTTTAGATATTCCAACCGTAAGTCCACAGAAAATTATGGATATTTAACATGGTTTAGATTATTGGAAGGGGGTAACTAAAGGTTCTTAGGGATACATAGAGAAGGAATGGGTCAAATGTTTAAAGTTGAAGACTCAAATTGATGAGCTGACTAATGTACACAGATTTCCATCATTTTGATCCCCTGTCAACTTCCACCTACCATCTCAAGTTATATAGGTGTTGATGTTTATATCTATTAAATTCCAAACATCAACCTCGCGAGGATATGAATATCCCCCTGTGTTTTTATAGAGGTGGTACTCCTCTGCATTTTCTTAAAGATAAATCTTGAATATCTAGGAATTGTAATATGATAATGGGAGAATACTAAATAGAAAACCCCAAGCTTTGTCACTCAATAAAAATGTAAAAATATCGTTGATTGGAAATAATATCCATTCACAAAAGAATTATTCAAAAGAGGACCAAGAATATTCACTCATAAAAGTATAATATTTAAATAAATTATTGTACATAAATAAATAACAGTTACAGAAAAACAAAATAACTCTCACATCCATCACAATATTCATAATTTCTTATCACATTCAAGGAAATAAAGATATAGGCCCACAAATGAGAGAACTTTAAAATAGTTTTTCATTCAAAACATGATAGAACATGATTGGAAAACTTTAAATATATTATGCTCAAAACTCAGAGTTCAAAATTACCATTAAAGTTTATCCCCAAAATCATTTATCAAAGTTTAGACCTTGCCATATCAAAGTTTATAAAGTTGATCAAAGTTTAGACCTTGCCATTTCTTGATATGGTTTTCTTAATTGAATGACCTGTATAGTTAATAATTCCTCTAGAATTGTCGTCGGGTCATCCATGTATTGCGACAATAGGTCCCAACCACCATTTCTTGTCTTCAATGACTCCTTAGCTTCATCGAATCTGAACGCCATTGTCAACTCTGGTAACTTGAAAATATTCTCGAAAGTTGATGGTACCAGATAAATTGGGGATTGTACCTGCAACTAAATGATTCTCCAATTCTTCTCATATTTGTCTATACACCATGAAACTAGCTATGTAGCATCGAAAACTTCTAGAACACACCCTACCTTGGTGATTCATGATGTCCTAATACATTAGTATTTCTTTCTGGAAGCACTAGTGTAGAATAGTATCTATAGCTTTGGACCAATGATATTTTGGATCTTCTCACGTGAATGTATTCAGAGTATCTCCACAAAATCCCTCTTTCCTTCTACCCTTTTTGCTTAAAGAGTTGGTGAATTATGTACAGTATTTTTGAACGTTATAACCAAAACAATTCTTTTTACATAATAAACCTTGAAGATCTTTTTTTGAAAGAATGATTAATGCAAATTAAAATTGAATTTATTGAGAATGGTCTCAAGAAATTTTCAATTAATAATGTGCCTTTGATAGTAACCACTTGTTACATTCCGAAAGATTTTCATTTAATGTTACTCATGGAATGTGAAAAGAAGAATGAGTATTCACTGTGGAGTGGCAGAGATATGGATATGGAAGAAAAGAAAGAGGAGTAAGTCCAATCCTGTGGCCCCACGGTAAAATATCAAAATATGACTTAGTGTTGCAAAGCAAACAGACAATCATTTGGACATGAGGAGAATGAGTAACTCAACCTATGGTGAAAAATAGAAAAATATTTGAAGTGTGGTACAAAATGAGGGTGGTGGAATATTGAAGTACATTTTGATAACGACGGAAGGGAGATAAGTCCACGAAATATTTCAAAAATACAAGTATTGGTGCATTTTGGTTATGGCAGAACACAATGGTGCACTTTGAGGAAGGAAGAAGTTATAACGAGACTCATGGACCCACCATAAAATGGAAAAATTTATAAGTGTAGGAATGAGATATACAAGAGAGATATTTACAAGTGACCAAGCATATTTTAGGATCAACAATAGGCCTTAGAAAAGTATCTACAACAGTATAAAGTGGAAATTAGAAACATATCACATGTAATCAAGGCTCATTTGAATATGTATATGACTAATGTAGTAGAAAATGTGTCTCTATTAAGACAAATATTTCCTAATTTGGATAATTACATTTCCTAAGACTGTATGAATGTATTTGAAGCTTGGAAGAAATATGAGGAAAATCAAAAGAAAGAATTTGTCCCTAGTCCATTGAATCCCCTTGGAGTTATTTAAATTATACAAAATTGAATCAATTAGAGGAATAACTAATTTTTTATTGTATAAACTAAAGTTTGATTCACCATGGATGGGGCGTTTTGATCCCTAACTTTTTCTATAGAACTATTTTTTCTTAAGTAATATTGAGAAATTGTCGGCGACAATTTTTTTGGAAGGAGTTTCATTCTTGTTCTATGCAAATGAAATACTACTCTTAAATCATGTAGTGTTAGAAGTGTTGTAAGAATTTATATGGATTTTTCATAGACTATTCTTGAATATTGAGTTGAGGTTCTTGTTATCTTCTCTCCAAAGAGTTTTGTTTTCATGGATATTTTGGAATGGTCGTGCAAAAAAGATGTGATACTAGGAGCTAGAAATTCATAAAGAACTTAAAATGGAGACATCTTAGTAGCTATGTGATAGGTGGTGTCACTACAAGGAGAACACCTTGTAGAGGAGGTTTTTAGTGTCACAAAATTGGGCAAAATTTTATGGAAAACCTCCACTATTCGTAACAGAGGTTTTAACAGATGTTCCCTATAACTAAAAAAAATTGGTCCGAAGGAGGTTTAAGCGAAGGTTTTTTTTTTTTTAGGTGCTTGTATTGGTAACATGCACTGGTGTGTTTTTATGTAACATGCATCGGTGCATACATAAACCTAAAAAGAACCAGTGCTAGTATAATTATTATGCATCGATTCTGTCTTTTTTATTATATGTCACACCAATGATTGTATAATTATTACGCACGAGGTCGTTATTTTTTATATGGTACACGGGTGCTTGTATAGTTTGTATGCATCGGTGTCTATATTATCGTGTGCACTAGAGGGAAGTGGATTTTTGAACATTGGAGATGTGATTTCAACGCCATTATTTGTTACTAATCACTGGTGTGTATATTATATGTAAAGAATCAATGTGTATTGTAATCATGAGCACTATAATATTTTGAACGATAAATATAATAATATGTTACGTCATTTAAAGTTACGATGTTTTTTCACAATTTTTAGCATCAATATTGCAATGTAATTAATAGGCACCAATGCATATGAATCATAAAAATGCATCAATGTCTACTTTATGGCACACATTGTTTAGTGAGTTCAAAAGAATACAATGCATCAATATGTATATATTTTAATTAATTTATTTTATTTTTAAATTTCAATTAATAATCTCAAAATCAAATATTGTTTATCATAATATTGATTTTTATATTTGTGTTATTGTGTTTTGATATAGTGATTGAATTAATTCATTATCCAGCGGATTACACCTCTGTTATTTGTAACATTGTAAATGATCCATATATTAATTAGTTAGCAGTGCAACATTTTATAACATTCGACAATCCAATAAAATAAGAAACTCATTTTATTATATATGAATAAGAGATGCATTGTCATACAAAATGGGACAATATAAAGGTCCACAATAATCAAAATGAGAACAATATGTAATTGTTACACTTATTCGTAACATTTCCTCATGCAATTGGGACAATATGTCGAGTATATTAAACAAAATCCTTAATTTTCACATATAAATATTCCAAAACATACAACTTTCAGTAACATTCAATTATATTGATCATCATTCATCACTTGAACTGGTGTCATTGCTTGAGTTGTGTGCATGCCTCATTTTTTCATCATGTGTAGGTGATATTGTACTTTGGTTATTTAACCTAATAATTTATTGATCGGTTTGTTTTTTATGTTTCACCTCTTCATGTTTCGTCTATAAACATAGAAATAAAGTGTAATAAGTATATCTAAATTTATATAGTATAATATACATGATTGCGTAAATAAAAAAGTGTACCATAACAATGACTATTTCATAAACAATACACATTTTTTTTTAAGTCATGTTGCATGTCATCTCTCAAAATCTCTTATGTTGGTTGCACTCCGTATTTTGTTTCCTGCATGTTTAATATGCCATGACAAAACATAGTCAAGATAATTAATATAAAGGTTTCTTGTTGTTCCATTAATTATAAAATAAGGGAAGTCAAACAACATAGCTACTTACAAATTGTTCAATTGAACCTTGACAATTCAACATATACTCATAATTAATACGTTACCCAATGTCGATCAATTCTTTGGTTGGCTCTTTTTTGTATGTTAGCACCTATTAAAAGGCATCCATGGACAAGTGTAAATTAATTATTTAAATATAAATATCACAAAAAATAAAAAATCTTAAGTAAGGCCAAAAACATAAGTGCTCCCAAAGTTTGCAATCAAGCCTTTTCTTCCTCGTTGTCCTATCTTATGTGTTGAATGGGTTCCATTTTTTTAATTTTTTTTTTAACAAAACAATTGAAAATTAGTATTTCATGTGATAATTAAATTCGATGTACGTAAAATAATAAATCAATGATTGTATACCTATGATGCACGTTGTTGTTGGGATGGCTCCTCCTACAATGCAATTATGTTCATTTATTTTACCATC
>CBVK0100462996.1:0-12014 GCA_900067695.1 Picea abies | reverse complement strand
AACATCAATAAAGCACTTCAAAAGTTTTGGAAGAAAATGCTACATTAAAATAAATGAAGACAACTTAGGTAAATTTTATTCTAGAGTTGATGAAGGTATCATATTAGGATACTCGTCCAGAAGTAAAGGATACAAGTTCTACAACAAAAGGATCCATAATATAATTAAGAGCATAGATGTAAAGTTATATGAGGGACCACTTCATCTAGTGAGACATCAACACCATAATGATCAATATGATGAACCAATCAACAATGAGTTACAATATGACGAAATGGATGAGAAACAAGAACAAGCATATTCATAAGAAGAGAAGAGAATGGAAACATCACATCCAAAGACCCCATCAAGGTATGTTCAAAAAATCATCCCGAGAGATAGATTCTTGGAAACAAGGAAGTAAGTTTACAAACTAGAAGAAAACTAATAGATACATCTAGTTCTGAATTTTTTTTGTTGTTATCCATGAGTGAACCGCAAAACTTTGCACAAGAAAGTCAGGATGACCATTGGGTCAAAGCTATAAATGAATAACTAGACCAAATAGAGAAAAATAAGACTTGGGATCTAGTCGCAAGACCGATGAGATGGATGTAATTGGAACTAAATGGGTATACAAAAACAAGTTAAATGAATATGGCTAGATGGTTAGGAACAAGGCCAGACTGGTATGTGAAGGGTATCCTCAAGAAGAATGGATGGACTTTGAAGAAATATTTTCCCCTGTTGCAAGAATTGAAGCAATCAAAATGTTTTTGGCATTTGCATGTTACAAAAAATTCAAAATTTATCATATGGATGTTAAATCAACCTTTTTAAATGGTGCCTAGAGGAAGAATGTTATGTAGAGTATCCAGAGGGTTTTCAACTAACTGACAAAAAGGACTATGTTTGCATATTAAGGAAATCTTTGCATGGGATAAAACAATCTCCAAGAGCTTGGTATTATAGACTTGACATGTATTTTCACTAGCAAGGTTTCAAAAATGGAATTGTTGATAGAAACTTATACATCTAGGATGAATGTAATGATATGTTAATTATTGTAGTTATTTTTGGCACTAATATTGAATTAATGAGTAGGAAGTTTGCAACTACAATGAAATAAGAGTTTGAAATTTCTATGTTAGAGGAACTATTCTTCTTCCTTGGCCTACAAATTCATCAATCGGAAAGAGGAATTTTCATTTTTCAAAGAAAATATCTCAAGGAAATATTGAAAAAGTTTAGCATGGAAAATTTCACACCAGTAAGAACTCCCATGACTACCAGTTGCAAACTCAGCAAGGATGAAGATGCTCTAGAAGTAGATCAAACCATGTACAGGTATATGACAGGCAGCTTACTCTATTTAATAGCTTCAAGGCTTGACATCATACAAGAAGTGGGTTTGGGAGGCAAGTTTCAAGTCAATCCTAAGGAAACTCATGGGCGGTTAAAAGAATATTTAGATATTTGCAAGGAACTATTGATTATGGCTTGTGGTATCCAAAATAAATATATATTGTTCTCAGATCTTATATAGATGCAGACTGGGCAAGAAGTATTAATGATAGAAAAAACACTAGTAGACGTGCATTCTTTCTTGGCAATTGTTTAGTATCCTGGCTCAACAAGAAACAAACTTCCATTTCATTTTCTACATCTGAAGTAGAGTATATAGCTGCAACATCCTATTGTACTCAAGTGTTGTTGATAAAGAACAATATCAAGGATATTCAAGTTCCTTGAGATCAACATGTCTCTATCATGTGTGACAATGCAAGTGCTATTAATATCTCTAAAACTCATGTTCGACACTCTAATAATAAGCATATACCCATGAAATATCACTTTCTCAAAGAACAAGTTCAGGATTATGTTGTAAAATTAGAGTATGTTCTTTCCAAAGAGAAGATTGCAGATATTTTTACCAAGCCACTACCTAGGACCTGTTTTGAGTACCTTAGAGAGAAGTTTGGACTCCTTCCCACGCCTCATTAAGGCACATCACTTTTATGACAAAGCGACATGTACAGCCTCAGGGGAAGCAGTGAAAGAAATAGAGAAGTAGTCTCTACAACATTCAAATCAGGGGGACCTGTTTTGAGTACCTTAGAGAGAAGTTTGGACTCCTTCCCACGCCTCATTAAGGCACATCACTTTTATGACAAAGCGACATGTACAGCCTCAGGGGAAGCAGTGAAAGAAATAGAGAAGTAGTCTCTACAACATTCAAATCAGGGGATTCAAGGTCAAAATGTGTGCAGTCAGTAGGGAAGATCTATTTTCCATTGATGTCAAAGGGGGGAGAAAAACATGCAACAGTGCAACAAAAAGGACAGATTTGCGACAAAGATGAGTATACAACAAGGGGGAGTGAATGCTAGTGGAACACATTGAAAGGGGGAGCAACTCAACAATAGAGTTGCCATCAATGAAAAAGGGAGAGTTTGCTAAGAATATGTTGTCATTGATGTCAACAATATCATGGAAATGGCGCATAGACAGGATGGAATAAAGTTGGAGCACAGGAAGAGGAAGTGCAGAGAAGGATTATTTCGACTGCAATATCATAGACTTATTGCAATGGAACCCCTAGAAGAAGTAATGAAAGGTTGAAAACAGAATGTGAAGAAGGATTCAAGGAAGAAATGATCAACATCACAAAAGAAATCATGGATGTGATTGAGTCTATTAGGAGTGTATGCAGAATAGGAGGATGACCTACGACGCAGTGAAGTAATAAGGAGAAAAGTGCAATGAAGTGAACTACGACATATTCCCTTGTCTGTGATCGTGGAGTAGATAAGAGGGTGTTGGTACTACAACATGATATAGACTTATTGCAATGGAACCCCTAGAAGAAGTAATGAAAGGTTGAAAACAGAATGTGAAGAAGGATTCAAGGAAGAAATGATCAACATCACAAAAGAAATCATGGATGTGATTGAGTCTATTAGGAGTGTATGCAGAATAGGAGGATGACCTACGACGCAGTGAAGTAATAAGGAGAAAAGTGCAATGAAGTGAACTACGACATATTCCCTTGTCTGTGATTGTGGAGTAGATAAGAGGGTGTTGGTACTACAACATGATGATGGATTTGCAATGACTGCATGGTGCCTTGAGCTAGTACGATGAGTGACGAAATGAACTGCGATGAAATGAGTGGAAATTCAACAGTCAAGTAAGTGAGTCATAAGGGTGAGCTCACAATCTGGTGGGACGACCTTGTGAGTGTGTTGCAAGGAAAGTGAAATAGGTTAATGACTTGTGATTTGTGTTGTGCACTCTTATTATATGTACGTAGTAGGTGCTTTGTAAACCAGAATGTGAATTGCTATGACCATGAACGTGTTCGTAAAACAAGGAAGATTTGGTCCATTTGATTTAGTCAAGGAATGTCCAGAACATACGTTTGTCCACATATAACTAACTGGACTTTGATTTGGTCAAGATATGTCCATAATATAACAGTTATGCATCCACATACTTAATTTATACAAAATCATGTCCACATATAACTAATTGGAATTTGATTTGATCAAGACATGTCCACATTGTAACTGTTATGCGTCCACATAAAGTCATTCGAACTGAGGCTGAGACAATTTAAATAGAAATGTGTCGTGTGCTATGAGAGCATGAGTTGTTGATAAGAGAAAGGATCAAGGTTATAATGAGATAAACTGGAGATATATCAGATCACTTTTATTCACAGAGAAACGTCTTGAGTAAAGTTTCTTTATGCAAATAAATTGTTTAGAGAAAACTAAGTAAATGGAGGCAAGGTGGTGCAAGGGAGAAGAATTGTGCTCTCACTCAATAGGTTGGTTCATGAGAGGATTGGTTTCCTCATCATTTATGACAGGTTGGTTCCTAAGAGGATAGAAGTCCTCATCATTTGTAATAGGTTGGTGCTTGAGAGGATTGGTGTCCTCATTATCTGTAATAGGTTGGTGCCTTAGAGGATCGAAATCCTCAACATTTGTAATAGGTTGGTTCCTGAGAGGATTGGTGTCCTCATTATCTACAACAGGTGGGTTCCTGTCGAGTTATAAAATTATAAATTATAATTTGGAGCTTGCAGAAGAACATAAAGAAATATGTTATGTGGTTTTCTCCCACATCGGGTTTCCACGTAAAAATTGTGGTTTTCTCCTGCATTGGGTTTCCACGTAAAAATTATGGTGTATTGTGTCTTCTGTTTATTTTTTATTGTTGCATGCATTGGTGATTAAGTTAGAAATTAAAAATTATAGTAACTCATTGAAAGGAAAGAAAATAAGAAAATATGATACAATACTCATTCACCCCCCACCTCTTAGTATTGTTGTGTGTCACAACACCCTTATGGACCACCGATTCACTATTTCATGTGGTGTGTTTTCCTTGAATAACCATGATGATTTCACTCGCATTAGTGTG
Organism: Picea abies; assembly: GCA_900067695.1. Taxonomy (NCBI): domain Eukaryota; kingdom Viridiplantae; phylum Streptophyta; class Pinopsida; order Pinales; family Pinaceae; genus Picea; species Picea abies. Next base: position 7,604 of record CBVK0100462996.1, on the reverse strand, counting down.
GAATTATGGTTGTCCTCACTGTAAATTGACAACTGAGTTATGATATATGTTTTCACCTTATGCATTTGTCTATTTGAACATTATTTATCTTAAACAACTCTTATTTAGAACATATTATTTTGAAAATTTCCATAGAATACTACCCCATAATCATTTATAAGTTTTTTTCTGCAAGAAAATGTTGAGGGGGATTTGCATATATAATTTGGATATGCTCATATTTATTTTACGTTATGTAAATTACCCATAAACAAGGGATTTCTAGCTCACTTTTTTCACCAATGCAGATACTTTGTGGAATTAAATTTTCTTATCTTTTTTTCTTTAACTTATGCAAAGATCTTTGTTCTCTAAATGACTATTAGGGATTTATTCTCGAGTTTGGTTCTAAATTCCACTACACTTGAAGATTAGAAGTATGTCTTTCTCTTTGGCACAACCTAAACACATCAACCAACTAATAACACAGTATTAATTAGACCAACAAAAACCAAGACTATGCAAATACTTTGTCTTTGAGAAATATGTCCTCAATGCAACTCCTTTGCACATTGATATCCAACTAAACAAAATCCATCAAGATTATCTATGTTGATACTATGCTTCTTTGGTCGTCATATAGGCATGAAGGTTCTTCTTAGGCTTAGTTTCAAGGTTTGGTTACTACTTTCGTACCATAAGACAATAATACCCATCAACAAGTTCAAGTGAATTTTCTTCTATTTCCAACATTATATTAATAATAATAATGTCTATTGTATTAATAATTATTGATCAAAAATGAACAATTCTTGATCAAAAATGGATCTGAACTGATGAAGGGTTCTAAGACTCAATATTTCTAAGAGACAATTGAACAATTTACGAAGGTTATCAAACATTGTAAGACAAATTAAATTTGTAAAGATGAATGAGACAAAAGGAAGAAGAAAAGGAAATAAGGAATTAAATTGCAACATATCCCTCATTACCAGCAAACCTGAAAATAATCTTTGATACCATAATGTAACGTACCCAGCCCCAAGTTGGGTCACGCCACAACAAATTTCTTCTCGGGTACCAACTCTAATTGTTGAAATAAATCACTAAGAAAATTTGTGCGTGAAACTATTTCCTGGTGCGCATGATGATTCAAGCCTCGTGCGAGAATGTCGTTACCATTACTACTAAAATGAACTAACAATACAATTTATTAACCATCATGCCTTGCATATGACACAATTATGTATAACCACAATAAAATGCACAACCATGCACAATTATGTACAATTAAAACAACATAATTAATCATAAACATACCCACAATAATCAACTTGTAAACACACATAAAATACTACTTGTATTTTTTTATAAATCACCAACTACATGAAAACCTTAGACATTCCTGTTGGCAGTAGACTTTGTTGTTCATACACTCTCAAAAATAGGTCACCCCCGAGCTAGGGCTATGACTCCAGCATGGAAAAGGATACCTAAGACAAAATAAGGTCTGACAAATAGCACTGTAAAGAACAGTCTCAATTGCACACTCTAGCAATAGTTCCCAACTCATAGCCTATCATTCCCCACAATCTTTCCCACATAAGGAAATGTACCCCCTTCTCTCCTCAACAGTCCTTCTGGTTTCCCCACTTCCCTTTTAGGGATTCAACAACAAGCTATCCTGGAATTTTGAGAGATCTGTAGCACTTGGAACACAAGGTTTCTCAAAGAGTTCCTCTAGGAAATTCATTTGACTCCACTTGGTAATTCTCTAGGAGTTTCTCAAGGTTTCTCTAGGAAAATTCCTTTGACTCCACTTGGTAATTCATTTCCCTCACTTACGAACTTAGGATAAATTATATAATAAATATTATTAGTTAGGAATACTATTATTTTATTTCTTGGCTTAATCCCCCTTGACCCATCCCCTTTTATTAATCCCTTAGCCCCCTTTCCATCTCATGGAGTCCTATCCCCCCATAATGTTTCTTTGAATTGGTCTATAGAAGTGATGTATTTCATTAATATAATCGAGTGCGATTACATATTATGTTTGCTAGGATCACTAGACTTCCAAATCATAGGCTCCCTAGCCTAAATCACATAGGAACTTTGGTGTCAAATCATATATACAAAGGCACTCTGGCCCAAAATATCCTAGCTCACTATCCTATAAAATATATGCACATTTACAATTGGGGTTCATCCTATATTTTCAGGCTACAACTTGAGGGAAGATCCAAATCCCCAATTGGCTGGCTCCAACTAGAATAAGGCTACAACACCCCATGATCTCTAGCTACAATCGGAAGGTGGCTACAACCACCTATCCTTGCCCCGTCCTACTACCCTAAAATATAAGTGTCAAATAATGAAACCACTGTCAAACTATCCCTGTGAGATATACCATTGTAAACCTATACCAATCTATGCCAACAACTTGTAACTAACCTATACCAATATCTTGTAATCAATCATATACCATAATTCATCCTGTACAAACAGATACTAATAGGTACATAATGTGTATATGTTGTAGCTCGTGTATGTACACAGCATGTATATATTGCAGCCTGCATATGTATGTGGCCTATCTATACTGCAACATGCGTACACCTTCAAAAATATAGGGTTTTCACATTTTATGAAACTCAAACACTTTGATGCCTCTTTCACATCAACCTGCAACCTATCGTTGTTTCCTATCTATAGTTGTGTCGTGTGCATACATCATCTTACATATCCCTTAACCAAGTGCATCTATGTCTCTCTAGTCATGTTCCATGCATGTGTGTACAATCATGATAAAGTGTAATAACCCTCATATGGACTAGACATCAAATCGTCACTGATATGCAACCTCAAAATTCACAAACAACTTCACAACCACTTCACAACCAAAATCCCTCAACCATGTGCCAAGAAATACAAGATTTGCCTCAACACTAGCAATATGTACCAATGATAAATATTAGATATACCAGAACTGTATTTCTTTAGATTTGAATTATACAATAAGTTCCATAAAACCAGTAACCTCCCTAGGGAAAATCCTCAAACCCCCATAACCATATCTCATGTAGACAACAATATCCAACTACTCATAAAATAAGACATACCTTTTGAATCTATAGATAGATTTGTTGTACCTAATCACTATAGACCTTCCTAGGAGCTTGATTTTAGACTCTGAGAACTTGTCACCCTCAAGAACTCAAGCTTTCATGGATTTTCCAACTGTATGCTACCTTTTTTACTACCAGCCCACGTATGTACGCGACCTCTTCCACTGTAGCCCGCGTACACCTCATAAAATAGTTTTTTTTTTAGTATTTTTGCAACTCCAAAACTTTCACCGTCAAACCTTCTTGCTACCTCAGACTTGCATAACTTCAGATGTATCAATGAGTACCTGCAATAAACCTTACACAATAATGGATATTCAATGTTCTCAATAGGAGAACCTTGCTCTCTTATTTATACTCTCCAAGTCTTCCTCTAGGGGTTACCTTCTAACCAACTTAACCTAACTTCCTTCTTTTAGGGCTAACCCACTTCTAACCACTTGTCCACTTTTAACCACTTTATCCACAAATAGTAAACTCTCCACTTCTATTTGTAACTAATTTATTTTTAATAAATTTTTTATTGCAACAACTTAACCCATGATTAATTCCTAGATTCACCCACTTTGACTAGTCAACTTCTTCTAGGGGTTTCTAGAATAATTTGACTTCTTTGACGTTCTAGGGGCTTCTAGATAACTCAATAGGGTTCTCCAAATTCACAAGGCCATAACTCTCTAATCGTGAGGAGTTATGTGATGTTCCACATATCACCGGAAATCGCATGACACACACTATCCATCTAGAATAGTCTTACCTGCAAATACACCGATATTCATACCTTTATACCTATTTTTTTTTTTTTGATTCCCTTAACCATACTGTTGGGGCTATCATAATTTTCTATCGGACTTGCTTCAAGAGTTGACATCAATGACAACCAACCCAATTAATAAAAGATTTGGATGTAATTTATAATTCATTGAAACAATATGGGGTTGAATTCAATCAACATTGGATATGGCTAGATGATTGTATTGGTTATTTTAAATCCTCACGATCATTCTTTTGTTTGTGTCATCTTCACAATATATCAAAATTATGCAGGATCATCGCCAACAAGCACACATGGAGGGACAACTCAACACCATAACACACTTTTTTCTAATTATTTTGGAATCTTAAATGCTAGCGTTTCCTGTCAATCTTTTTGGAACTAATTGAAAAACTGAAGAAGATCAAATGCTTGGAAGCTGAATGATCACGAGTGATCTAGGAGTTTCACTCCTAGACTTTGATGCAACAAAAATTAAGTAGCAGTTAGTTTTTTTTCTCGAGTAGACAAGTAGTCGGAGTGAACCCTAGGAACCCTCTAGGATAAATAGAGGTTTTGTATGCCCGAATGAGGCTGCAACAAGTTAGTACGAGATTGCTGTGAAAAAGTTGTTGCTAATTTTTTAGTTCTTGTTTGATCATAACTGTAGCCATTTTTATTTGAATGAATATAATAGAGGAAAATTGATCCAATGCATGGTGTTGCTACTGTTTACAATTCCCTATTATTTTTATTTCATGAATGAATGAGTTATGTTGTTGAGTATATGAAACTGTGAAGTGTTTGGATAAGTTTCAATTGTTTCTCTTCTTTGATTTCATGCAAGGTGTGCATACAGTCCACAAGGAGTGCGTTGACAGAGTCTTTTTCGACTCAGAAGCTCAGAAGAAATAGCGTGAAACTTCCATTTGCAAGGAGTGCAAAGGGACTGTTGCAAGGTGTGCATAGTCGCCGCAAGAAACTAAGTCTTGCATGAGAATCTGCTGCAAGGAGTGACAGAGAAACTAAGTCTTGCATGAGAATCTGCTGCAAGGAGTGACAGAGTCTGTTTAAAATCAGAAGCTCAGAAGAGATAGTATGAAATTTCCATTTGCAAGGAGTGCAAAGGGACTACTGCAAGGCATGCATAGTCACCCGCAAGAAGCCAAGTCTTGCGTAAGAATCTGCTGCAAGGAGTGCATAGATTCGAAGTTTGACTAAGTGTCGAAGCATCCCTTAGAGGAGTCAAAGGGTCCGAGAAGTGAAGCTAGGAAGAGATAACAAGAAGCTTAGGCCGAGTGTTGCAAGGAGTGCACAGGGCCAAGAACTAACTAAGTGTCGAGAATGGGACTGCGAAGCACAAGGAGTGCGTAGAGATATTTCTTTTGAAAAAATCACTAAGTCCGAATTTTGTCAGAGATTCCGAGTTCACAAGGAGTGTGTTGGAGTCAAGATCAGGAGAGACAATGACCAAGAATCAAGAGGAAGGAAGAAATATGTTGAAAGTTGTGAAGTGATGGTTGATATCCCTTCGAAAGGCATTAGGATCACGAACAATCGTTAGATATCAAAAAGGCGCAGGGAGGTTACATCTAGAAATCCTTCAGACTTCGCATGTTCGAAGGTTTTTGTTTGCTTAGGATCACGAACAATCGTTAGATATCAAAAAGGCGCAGGGAGTTTACATCTAGAAATCCTTCAGACTTCGCATGTTCGAAGGTTTTTGTTTGTGAGGGAAGCAAATCTTATCAAGTTACAAAACCGAAGTCCATCTAGACCGTAGATCCATTTAGAGAAAGTGATATCATCCCAGGCTGTCAGATCTGGGAAAAGTTACGTGGTTGTTAGTCGTGAGTTCTTTCGGGGATTCACGGATCGGAGGATTCAGAGTATCGAGGAGTCAAGAATCTTGAAATCATGAAGTGTGAGGAGATCACCACCATTGGTTATCAGAGGGGGTGTGAACCATAGATATGGTTCTGAGTAATTCCACCGGTTCGAAGTTCGCATAGAAAGAGACCAGCTACATGCAAGGTAGCCGGAATATGAAGTTACGAAGCACTAGGAGGCTTAGCCCTAGACCATAGCCCGAGGTCACGTGAAGGAGGGGGACTAGCGGAAAGGAGCTAGCGCCCAGAAACTCAGAGTTTGTAAAAGCGCTAAGGAAGGGGCCCACAGGTTCCATAGGACCCGCAGATAAAGAGAAAAAGGGACCTGTGTAAAGTGTTCCAAAGCCATTGAAGGTCTGAAAGAGATAATATAGCTCAAGATATTAAGATCATTGACCAGGAGGTCACAAACTCTTTAGGAGAGAAGGGGGGGTATGCATCAAGTGGTATCAGAGCATTTTTTTGTCTTTAGATTTCAGGAGGTCACAGACTCTTTAGGAGAGAAGGGGGGTCTGCATCAAGTGGTATCAAAGCCTGATTTCGTCTGTAGATTTCAGGCGAAGGACATAAAGGAGATACTCTGATACCATCAAGTGGTATCAGAGACTAAAATTTTTTTAGGTAGAAAAATAGATCTCAAAGTTGTACTTTGTGAGTGAGGAACAGTCAACACAATGCCACCAAGGAGACGTGTGGAGCCAACTTTAGCTAATCGCATTGTAGAAAGAGAAATGAGAGAGCTTAGTGCAATATTAGATGCGATGGAGGCAATGCAAAGGAGAGCACCCGATGCTTGGGACATCCGTGAGGCAGAAAGTGAAGAAATAGAAGTTGAAGAAACTGTAGGGGTAAATGTTGCCGAAGAATGCTTACTGAGAGTAGTTGTTAAATTGGGAGCTAGAGCCAAGATAGACATCCCAATGTATGAAGGAAATTTGGATGTTGAAGATCTGTTGAATTGGATAAGATCCATGGATAAATATTTCGACTATGAAGATGTCGATGAGGAGAAGAAGGTGAGACATGTTGTCACTAGGTTGAAAGGACATGCAACACTGTGGTGGGATGAACTGTAGGTTGAGAGGAGAAGCAAAGGAAAACATAAGATAAAGAATTGGGACATAATGGTAGCCAAGCTGAAGGCTAAATTCATTCCTAAAGATTATCAAATAAATCTGTTCAGAAAGTTGCAGAACCTAAGACAAAAGGGTATGACAATGAAAGAGTACATGGAGGAGTTCTACAAGCTGAATATCAGGACTAGACAAAGAGAGAAGGATGAGGAAAAAGTTTCCAAGTATATAAATGGCTTGAGATATGAAATCCAGGATGAGATCAACATGATGTCACTAAGGATAGTAGAATATGCTAATCAGATTGCACTGAAAGTTGAGGAGAAGTTGGCCAGAAAACAAAGCCAGCGAGGTAGAGGTAGAAGCCTAAAAAAAGGCAAGGGAGTTGCTCATGACAAGGCACAAAAAACCAAAGACAAGACTAAAAAACCACATAGTCACTTTGAAAGAGGAGGAAGTTCCCGAGGCAGACAAGGTGGTGGAAGAAGTTCTTCTAGAGGAAGAGGAAGAAGCAGAGGAGGAGAAGTATGGTGTTATTCTTGTGGAAAGACAGGACACATGTCTTGGGAATGTCCTGAGAAAAATAAAGAAGGAGGAGGCAAACCTCACATTTCATAAGCACATAAAATGGATGTTGAAGCAAAAGGTACAGAGTATGGAAAATCCCTGATGTTGAGGAAGGTTTTATTAAAACCAGAGCCATAAATTGAAAATCCAGTGCAGAGGAACAATATATTCAGGACAACTTGCAAGACTAAAGACAGAGTATGCAAGGTGATAA
>CBVK0100462995.1:0-12014 GCA_900067695.1 Picea abies | reverse complement strand
ATGAGGAAGTTTCAATACCATCAGTTGATGAGTTTTCACCTGAGTACTTGAATGAGCTACAGAAAGATATCATCCTGGATAGGAGGATGAGGACTTCACGTAGGGGTGATGTTGATTATCTTTGAGTAGGCTTAAAAGGAACACATCCAAGCAAGGTAAAGTGAATCGAGAAGGAAAAGTGAGGGTACTCTTCCCTCACTTACCTATTGATTGATGAAAGATTTTGGTTGTCCAAAAATCTCTCAGTGGGAAGGCGTGATCCAAAAAGGATCTAGAGAAGGCTAAGAACAACTCAAAACTCATAGAGGCAACTTATAACACTCAGAATGGCTTTAGCAGACAAAGGGAAAAAATTCAAAGTTCCCAAAAATCAATGAAAATGGAATGATCATGAAGAGCGCGTCGCAATATTTATAACGACGCAAACGACTCGTCAAACAGAGTTACGGTTTGAAAGATATTCATAGTCAAAGTTGTGGTCAAACATGGCAAGTCAACAGGGGCCACATCATCATCTGTACTGCTGACGTCAGTAGCTGACATGGTAAGATGATGTGAGCATGATAGATACTAATGTCATCATGACACGTGGTAGTACCAAAGGTTTCCATGTGTCACCGGCCAATAGGCTTTTCATGGGTCCATGTGGACCAGTAGAAAAATGTCACGTGGCACCACCTAGAAAGCACCACGTTTCATGTACAGATTGACGTGGAGGTGACGTCAGTGATCATGTGGGCCAATCAGCGGATGCCATGTGGCCTAATCAGCAAGCGACATGTGGCACCCTTGAAATGCCCAAGGAGGTCTCATGACCGAAAAATAAATAAAAATATATATAAATGAACCCCCACCAAATATGGCGGAGGTCCCACCATATCTAGAAAATCCTCCAGAGATAGAGATGGTATCCAAATATAGAGGGGTTTATAACCAATGGCCCAAAAGGAAGGCCCATAGGTTTGGCCCCGGGACCTCCCCCCACATATAACGTTTTAATTATAACGCCGACGACCAACTCGCCAACGAACCTGTTGGTAAATCCATCCACCACATTTATATTTAAGCCAGGTTCTGCCTAGCCGGAAGGGGGATGCGTGTCCATACGACTGTGGGTATGGATTACGAGGCAGGGTCTATCATTATTGCAGGTTTCATAGGGCATGGAAACTAAGAAAAACATATTCTTGGGCCTGGGAGTGCAAGAGCCGGATTCAGGCATGAAGATAGTCATTTTTGGGTAATTCAACGCTACGAATTCAATGGTGATGTCTGTTTTCTTATCTGAGCATTATTTTTGCACCTTGATTTCAGAATGAGGTATATTTATGTATTTTGCCAAATTATTTTGTTGAGTTAATGAAAGAGCCTACCCATTTGAGAGTAGGACCTAAAGACGTAGTCCACCAGGGACGAACTCCGTTATCAAGTTTTGTGTTCATATCTGATGCTTATGTCTCTTCATTTTTTATTTTTCTCTTCTTTAATGGTGAACTTTAATTTATGTTCATTTAATACAATTCTTTATAAGTCATGATGAAAAGATCCCAGATCACCCTCATGTGCCAAAGATGATGGAGTCTCTTATGTTGTCAATGATGTTGAGTGTGCCAAAATCGGTTGGTAACAAAGCTCCTCAAACTCCCTTTCCTTGTCTTCAATGAACTTAAGAGCAAGGTCCCTTTCCTTGTCTTCAACGAACTTAAGAGAAAGGTCCCTTTCCATGAACAACTACAACTAATCGGATTTCATCTATTCTAGCACTTCTTTGATGATGTGAAATTGGGTACTAGAGACTTCGTCTGCAACTCACTTTTGTTTCTCCTCCAATTGGGTTCTCCACATAAGGTCTTCAATAAACTTATGAGCACCATCTATCCTCATCAACCCCTACACAATTCTCTCCTTTGTGACCAATTTTCAGCTCTCCAAATCATGCAATGTTATTTCATTAACATGGCGTGGGATGCCAAACAAGGGGCCATCTGACTCACCAGATGATATTGTGCAATGATGGGACTCATGTGAATTATCCTCCTCATACAAGATTTATAATTTGTCCACCAAATCAACCTTTTCATTTTTATCCTCCACACGTAGCTCCCATACTTTTTCATATTCTGGTACAATCATGCCTACATCATCATACATGTTCTAAATAGGATGAGGTGTTGAATCCACATCATAGTTATGTTCTAGCACTCTTGAACCATCCTCGTCATTAGTATCATACACAAGATCCTCAACATCGGTTGATTGAAACAGTTCTTCATAGTAATCATACTTAGGACACAATGTTGCATCCTCATCTTTTAAATCCATCACACTAGTGTCATCGACCTCATTGGTTAGCTCTAATGATGTATCATAGGATGTCATTTGGTATTCCTCTATGAACACGTCCTCATCATGGCTAGATGCATGCTCCTCCACCTGTCCTTCATGCTCTTCTCCCATCAATTTCTACCATGTGCCTTTAAAGTAGTCCTCATCCAAATCCTTGGGCCAACTTCCATGCTTGAGGGTGTAATAGCCTTTAAAGGGTAAAGCCACACAGATATCATCACCCAATGTTAGATACTCTCGATAGTCAGGCATTTATTTATTTGTTGCTAGCTTTCTCTTGATCTGTTGAAGAATTTTCCAAGTTTTATCCATGAATTCTGGAGTTGTCTTCATCCCCTTGTCCATGGAATACACTGTTGATTTTTCACCTCTATTTTTTTGTAAACCATCCATGTCTTATGCATACACACGCTAGCAAGATCCCCACCTCTGATGTCATTGTAATATCCCCAAATAGGATAGGATGGAATATTGATGCTCTTTGTCCAATTTATGTGTTTTACTTAGGTTTCAAATTGTGAAATTTTGTCAAATAGTTTTCATTCATATGTATTCTTATGGTAAAATTTGATAGATAACTTTCTATAAGCAGTGTGCATGTGTTCTCAGCATAAAAATTTTGTCAAACAAATTGCATGCATGAAAAATACACAGGAAATGGAAGAGAAAATACTGACAATTTATTATGAATGAGAACCCCAACACAATACAATATCTATTGGTTGTTATAACATCAACGGTGTACTAATGAAAACAAAAAAAATAAAATCAAAACCTATAGCATGTCAATTTCTCCTCTAGAATATGATTTTCCAAGTCTCAAAACCCACACAACCGATACAGTTTAGTTCTGCTCCAATCCACATCGCCCAATAAGGGAGGCACTCAGATCTCCTAAAGCCCTCATGAACTAGTCCCAAAGAGTCCTCGACTCTCCTCGTCAGTCGGGTAGTATGCAAAAGACCCCATGACACCTCATGTACCTTGCTTCTTGCAAAAGGAGGATTCAAGTCCTCTTCCAATAACCCTGTAGACCTTCCAATGGCCTCACGACCCTCCTCCCTACTCGCATGACTCAATGAAAGGCTCATGGCCCTCATCTATAGCCCCACGGTAATCGATTTCCTATCACGACCTCCTCCAATGAAAGATTTGTCCTCTAAGTGTCGCGAACCAACCTTACCACCCTCCTTTCCTACCTCGTGACTCTTTTTGGAGTGATATGTCCTTACGAATCTACAATAGAAGGGAAACCGGGCCCTCTAAAAATATTAGCGTACCTCATGAAGTGACAAAGGTCCCCCAATGAGACCCTTGTGGCTTGTTCTACCCTTTACGGGCTGCTAAAGGTGAGTCGTGGCCCCTGCAAACCCTCACGAACCTGCAAATGGTGATGTCGTCGTTCTCTATGAAGTCCCACATACCTCTTATGCAAATCATTGCACCTTCACATTAAACACAAAACACAAAATGAAGCTCTAATTTGGAAATCCCGGATGGACTCCCACTCTTTGTTTAACTAGGATGGATATTGCACCACTGAAACCAAACCAACGATGGAAGGGTTTTTCCAAAACCCCAACGAAAACCTTGACTCTAAGAGCACTAGAAATAAGAGATCAAATCATCATGAGGAAGGTGAAGTGTTACCCTTCCTTTATAACTCTCCAAACCCCTTCTAGATCTTTCTGTGTCGACTTTATCCACATGATCCTTATTTCCCTTTTTTGTTTTCATTCAATTACCCTTTTTAATGCCGGAAAGTGTTTAATTGGCTTTTAAGACATCCTCGGGAAGTTCCTTTCTCATCATCCCAACCTTTAGATATTTTTGTCCTGGTTCCAATGAGCTATTACACGAAGGTATCCCTTCAAATCATATGATCCAAATGGCATCTTTAGTGTAATTAATTAAAGTATGCTCAATAATAACCCAAAATTACGGAACGCCAAAAAACCAAGAGCAAACTGTGTGAAAATGATCTCGATGATGATAGATAACAAAGGGACTAGCCTGGCCCCATATAACTCCTCCAGTTCATTTTATTCCTCTAACCAAGTTAACATGAACTCACAAAGTCGCCTTTGACTATGGAGCAAGAGAATCCAAAATTGAAGACAAGAGAGTCCAAAAATGAAGACATTACACCTATAATTACATTTCTTAATAATAATTACTACTACACTTATAACTCTAATTATAACTCTAAATAATAAGTGCCACCTTTACTATTAATCCATAACCCCATTATGTTGGTAACAAATACTACTATTTATCATTCAATCATAAGCTAAGAGAGCCCTATAAAGTGGTCTTCGAATACAAATAATATTGCTTCCTCATAACATCACCAAGACAATTATGCCCATATCTCTTCATGGCAAGTGCCACCTACTCCCCGTTTAATCATAGGCCAATAGAGTTATTAGATTACAAATAATCTTGCTTCCTATCAACATCACCGAGGCACTCGATATTAGAGTAATTGGAAAGCACAATGAACCCATGAAATGTTAAAGTATGTTGTTATTCTATATGGATTGGTGAAGAAGCAGGTTGCAGAGAAAGATGCCATCTTCTGTCACCTAAACCAAAGCCCCCACAATAGCCCCAGGTTTGCTTTACGAATCAATAAAAACAGGTAACGTTTGATTGAAGGGAAGACAATACATGCGCGTGTTGTTTACGCAGAGCTCAATGGGTCTAATTCGTATCAAGTAAGAAACGAAAACTGGACTGTCTCACACCCCCACCCCATGATTTCCATTGCCTTTGAAGATGAGCTCGATGATGCAGTGGAGAAACACAATAAATACAGTACTGGAGGAGTGCAAAAACGGAGCAAAATGGGAACATTTCAGGGCCACTTAGCCCATGGGATTGGGTTGTGGGCGATAGGCCTCTGGCATGTCCTCAACACAGCACGTAACTATGCCCGTTCGGCCCCTGACCAGTTCGAGAGCCGGCCCTGGTTTGTAGCCAACGCAAAAGGTGGCAGATTTGTAACCAAATACTTGGAGCTCTACGCGATCATGTTATTCGCGACGGCCTCCGTTTTAATAGAGCTGTTCGTGAGCCCTAATAGGCACCGACCATGGGATCCCGATTGGTCCATCCCGCTCTCGCACATGAACAGCCTGGAACACGCCACCATCGCCATGTTTTTCTTCCTCTACGCCCTCGTTGCTCTGGTGGTCGACAAGTCGCAGGTTCAGACCCCGCGGGGTCTCATTCACGCCCTGGGGGCGCTCGCCTTCGCCCAAGAACTGCTTCTCTTCCACTTCCATTCCACGGATCACGCGGGCTTGGAAGGGCACTACCATTGGCTTCTCCAGGTGGTGGTAGGGATCAGCCTCGCCAGCACGCTGGTGGAGGCAGCCTTCCCTCGCAGTGCCCTGGTGGCTCTGGTCCGTTCCACGTCGGTTCTCTTCCAAGGCGTTTGGCTGGTCCACATGGCGTTCTGTCTCTGGATTCCTGCCTTTCTCCCCAAGGGTTGCGCGCTCACCAAGAAAAAGGACGTCGACTTTGTCAAATGCAAAAGCAGCGACATGGCTGCAAGGGCGCTGGGAATTGCCAATTTGCAATTCGGCTGGGATCTGTTCCTTGTACTACTTACAACTTTGGGTATTCTGTTTTATTGCATTGCTACTGTAAAACAAAGTTACCAGCCTCTGGGCTTTAATGAGCAGGAGCTCGTGTATCATAATCATGTCAAACCTACCAATAGATTTCAGAGGGCTCACAATGGATCGCTTTCGTCGTCCTCTTCTTGTTGTGGATCGGAGGATGAGTTGGGCACATTCGAACTCTAATACTGTAATTTCGCTTATACTTATTGGATTGGATTGCAGCTTTTTACATGGAAAAGCATACATCTATTGATATTGATAATGGGCACATTTATTTATTGATCTTTTAATTATAAATTTTAATCGTATGGTTATTAATTGATCTTTCCAAGGAGGCCGTCCTTTCAAGGAGATCTTATGTAACCACTTTATAAAAGTGCTATCGGCGTCATTAGTTTGGAAAGGTGAAAAATGAATATCAACCACTATTAACTTTTTATCATTTTACAGTATTAGATTTACATTTGTACTAAGTTTACTTATAACAGCCAGTTGTACACCTATTGACAATAGACACATTTAATGATCTTTTAACCATAAATTTCAATAGTATGGTTATCAATTGAAGATGCTAGCATATTCTTAGTGGTAGTCCTTTCAAAGAAATCTTATAACAGCCACATAATTACAATCAATCATTTCATATTCTTTAATAGTTTCATATTCTTCGTTTCATCTTGCCATCAGTAAACCTTTGGACATTCACCAGCAGCGACTTAGCGGCTGTGCTAGTATTAGGAATTGCGAAATTATGTCAGGCTCCCGATTCCCGTGAGAATCGTCGTATTTAAGTGCATTGAAAGTGTTTACATAAGCAAGACTGATTATGTCTGGCAAAGTTGTAATCAATGAATATAATCACAGTGAAGACATCTCTTTCTCAATCTAGACTTGTTTCAGACAGAAATTCACCAGCAAGCTATCTTCATGATCGAATACTGCCTGAAAATAAAAGTTATTGCTACCTACAGGAAGTGGATTTTGACTTCAGAGTCTTGCTGTTGTAACTTAACGTCCAAGTGGGAGAAGGAACTCATGCTTTTTGGTGAAGTCATAATTTTCTGAAGCGAACTCCTGTCTCGACATTAGTTTCATGTTCGATACCGTAAATGATTTGAGGTGCATTCTGCATTCTATAACTTTTCGGAAAGCTAGTGATACATGATGCAGATATGATAATGATGAAATACTATATATATATATATATATATATATTTAATTATAAAATATAAAATACAGAGTTGTATGGGAAACGTTCTTTGTATTTTTAACATTTTTGAAATCTGTTCTTGATGTTTCCGGAGCTTGGAAACTGGTAGGAAACTTTTTCAGTTGGCTGGGAATTGTTTTGGGAACTTTTGAACTTTTTGAGAACTTCAACATTAAGGAAATGGGAGCTTGGAAACTAGTTTATGAGATAAAAAGTTTTAAATTAAAATGATATTAGATTAAAATGTAAATATGTTTAGTCTATTATTATATATACATAATTTATTACAAATATTTTCATTATATTTATTTAAAATATCAATATAAAATAAACTCTAAACTACACTAAATATTATTTTAAAAATTATTTAAGTAAAAAAATTAATAATACTCACTTTATAGTTGTGGATATGAAATTTTTTAATGTACTTATGTTTTCCTTTAATCCCAAACTAAAAAAAAAAAGTTGAATAAATCAATACCCTATTCATGACAAGCATTTGCTCTAGTTTGTTGTTGCTATCAACCAACCATATCAATGGCTTTTATTGTATTTTCATATTACAAAAGTATTACTTTTTACCTTTTTCCAATTAAAATAAGAATAATATTTCAAATTTATAAAGATGTTTGAAGTTTATATATGTAAAATTTAATTTTAAAAAGATGTTAAAATATATTTATATAATTATTAGTACAAATTAAATTAATAATTTTGATATTATAGTTGTTACAGTAGGAGCAACATTGTCCTAAATTAACTTATGTAACATAAATAAAATACAATTTTTTTATTATTTCAAAAATTTCTATATAATTATTATAATAATAATATATTGATATAATTTTATATAAATTTTAAATTTATTAAATTAAATATTAGATTATTTTAAAATATTTTAAATAGCTAATAAAATATTTCAAATTTCTACCCTAATACTATTTTTGACATGTTTATGGATCATGTGATACACATTTTAATATGTTTAGCTTTGTGATTAGATAATGACAATAACATGTATGTCCATCTTGGTAAGCTTTGGTTTACCTTTAGCGTGTTGGTCTATGTTTTGAAAAGATCGATGCAAGTTCATATGAATATCTTTTTAATGTTTACCAAAATAATTTTGAAATATGAATAGAGTGTTTTACACAATTAATTTGTAAAAATGTTGACTTTTAAATTTGTATATCAAGTTAAATGTTGATTTTTAAATGATTTAAAAAGTTAAATTATAAAAATTAAATTATTTTTTTTTAAATTATTTTATTTAAAAAAATAAAGTAATAATTTAAAAAAATAATTTTGTTATATAAGTGATATTGCTTTTATATAATATATAATGATGTGTAAATAATGAGAAAATATGTATCTAAGATAATAATATGTTTCACAATAAAAAGTAAAGAAAAATATCTAATTTTAATATTGTTGTGAAAAAAAATATGTATAGAAACATCTTTTAACACAAGATTGTGATGGATTTTTAAAAACTTGCTAGTGTTATGAAAATTCAAAATGCAAATGCAGCATTTGCACAAGCTATGTGTGAGGAGGCCTAAACCTCACAATTCCTTTCACACATAGGTTCGGTTAAAGAAATGCATGCACTTTTTTCGCAATTCATTACAACGTGTGCATGCTTTTTATTCCATTCCATAATTTATTTTTTTATGGAGAGGAAAGCACCATATACCTTCTATCATAAAATAAAATCCCAAAATGTAACCGTGATTTGGAGATCACACTTCCCTAAGCTTGTGGATTTGATAGTGATTTGGATATTACACTTCCCTAAGTTTGTGGGTTTCAAAATTTCTAAAGAATTTGGCATTGAATTTTGAGATTGTTGGTGGATTCATTTTCATTAATATTATTGGGAAGCAATGACATTGAATTTTGAGATTGTTGGTGGATTCATTTTCATTAATAGTATTGTGAAGCAAACATATCACGGAAGTGTTAACGAAGTGTTATCAACCCTTTTCCTTATTTTTTACAATGAATTTTATAATAGCTAAATTTTGGTTTATATTTATTTAGATTTTTCTTTAAAATGTTTCATTACAATGATAAAAAATGGTTACCAAAATCTCAAACACTTATGTACTAAATATAGAAATCCAAACACAAACCTCAATGGAAACATGAAAACTCCTAGTGTAAATCCCTAAGGAAACACCCCACCATTGATAAATTGAAATGCTAAAATCCTAAGAGAGATTACCTGCCTAAGAAAAGAAATTTGATAGATATTATTAGGGTTGGAGACCCACTTTGGTGCCTACTTACCCAAACTATAGATGCAATTATTGATATAGTTACCTAAGCAAATTGGGATTTATATAATATTACCTCTTATGGAGAACAGAAGCACCATCAATATGTCTATGGTTTGAACCATTATGCAATAAAAAAACTAACAATAAACATGATATATCAATCCTTTTCATACAATCTCATATAGGTGAAATCAAAAATCCTAGAAGACCTCATCTTTCTATCTAGTGTTACACATATCAACCATTTATTGATAACTAAATGGATAGGTGGTACAAGGTTTCCAATGTGCCACCTCATAACAATAGGGAAATTCGCTATATTTGAGGAAAATGTATGGAAACTTTGTTTTGGGTAAACATGTTAACTGCTTTCATCATTTAGCAATCTAAGGGGCTAGTTTGGGAATGCAACAAAATTAA
This sequence comes from Picea abies, assembly GCA_900067695.1. Classification (NCBI taxonomy): domain Eukaryota; kingdom Viridiplantae; phylum Streptophyta; class Pinopsida; order Pinales; family Pinaceae; genus Picea; species Picea abies. The sequence goes on along the minus strand of CBVK0100462995.1, from coordinate 2,127 downwards.
CCCAATGTAGGGCTACAATATTGAAATGTCCAATCCTTCCACCTTGTAAGCATTTACCTAAGGTGGAATTCCTGCCTACATAGAAATTTATTCCACAAACACTAGAAGCATCACTCTAGTTGACATGAACAATGTTCTGTCATGCCAATTTATTAAGGGTAATGACGAGCTATGGCCATTATCTACTAGTAGGGTAGGTTTTTCATCTCACTATGGGGTAGGACCATTATCTAGTGGTAGAGGTGGACCACCATCTAATAGTGGGGATGGACAATGATCTAGTAAATTTGTATTCTCATCCATGCATGTTTTGTGACCAAATTTTCCATGGTCCTTAGGAGATATTTCCCATGGTGGATTTTAAAGTGAGGTAAGTACAATGATATGTTTAACCTTTATTGGATTTATAATTAGCTAACTAATTTTTTTCACATTGTGTGTGTGTTAGCTCATTCTCTACAAGGACAAAATATTGATGTTCCTAATGACCTCCCTAGTACCACAACTAAGGTATTCATTTAGTTGAATTCTAAACTAAAATCTATTTATTATCAATACATAATTATAATAGAAAACTCTAATGCTTTGTGCATAGGAAATTCACCCTATGGTAGACACATAGACCACTTATGTAAAGAAGTACAAGAATAAGAGTGGTTTTAGCCAACATGTAACAAAATCCTCATTAATTTATAACCTATTCATAGTTTTTGATTGAACTGATTCATTATGCATGCATTTTTTAATTGTTTGTTCATGTATGTTTCTAGACCAAGCTAGCGAGACCATTGTTCCTTCTCCATTACCCATCTTAGTAGACTATATCATCATGTATCATAGTAATATGACTATGACAAATTTCATAGGGATGGTCAAAGTGACCATTGTTTCCACATGTACAACAAAAACTACTCACACAGAGGTAACCATTGAGTAGATCATATAAACAATTTATTTTATATTGACTTATAAATTATTGTTTTATATTGATATGTAATATGCATGCTTCCTTGGAGTCAATTTCCAGTTGGACCATTGAGCATTCCCACTATTTTCATTCATATTCATCCTAGTTGAATCAATCTTGGGGATTTTTCCTCCCCTAATTGCTTATTCATATGTTCATTCTAGTGTTGATCTTTTAGTCCTTATTAGCATGTCATACTCATAGGTATTTTACAAGTGGTTAAAATTTACAAGTTACATGTGTAAGTTGATAATGTTATCATTAAATTATGCATCTAACTAATTTCAAAATTGGTTATTGTAGCCAATTGAAGGAGTGTTTCATGCCCCTATTACACCACATATTCAAATGCCTATTGTACCAAGTCCTTGTAAGTTGATAATGTTATCATTAAATTATGCATCTAACTAATTTCACAATTGGTGATTGTAGCCAATTGAAGGAGTGTTTCATGCCCCTATTACACCACATATTCAAATGCCTATTGTACCAAGTCCTTCTGGTGTGCCTGCATACGATGGAATTTTTTCTTCTTCACTTGCCACTATACCCTCCATTAGTTTGAGTGAGGTCATTATGGTACACTATTGTATGTGCATCTACTATGGGGCCATATACTGGTGGTGAATATACTTTGGTCACATCCACTATTGTTTCCTTGTAGGTAGTTTGCAAGTGGTGAAAATTTAACAGTTACAAGTGGAGCCAAGCATCAGACACCCTTACTCTATGTCATGCTAAGTGCAATATTTAGTGACGATTTCATGAGAAAACATTAAAAATTGCTTTACCATAATTTACAGAAATTAATAAAATCACCCCATCATTATAAGGATATCTTAAGGATCACAACCGATTGAATCAACACCCTTTATTTAGTTGTTATATCCTAACACTCAATTAAGTAATAATAAATCTCTAGAATGACATTAGTGAATTCGTTTTTACTCCCTATCCTATACCTTTGATGTAAAACTGCAAATAGGATTTACCCTTTAATATAATGAACTGATATCATAGTCACACTAATTAATTATCCTCCTCGTTATACATCATTACTAATACTCTAACAACATTTTTAAACTCTGCACAAGAATCACAATTGATATCGTGTGTAATATTCCATATATAAAAAGTATGCAGAACATAAATAAAATGCT
>CBVK0100462994.1:0-12014 GCA_900067695.1 Picea abies | reverse complement strand
CTAATATGCCCCAATTAAGGGGTAATGAGCCAATATTAGGGCTTAACACAGTGTCGATGTATCCAATGAATCAACAAGGGTCAATGCATAGCCACCCAATGTGTTTTCTCCTGTACAACTGAAAGTGAATCATTATCTGCCTAAGTCCACAAGAGTTGGTTCATCTGACTTGCGGCTTGGTCCTATAGGTGCCATATCATCTGGATTCGTGCCAAAAGGAACAAGTGCCAAATCCATCGATCTCTGCTCTCAATGCTGATCCAAACTTTGTCGTCATTGACTTGCTGATGTGTCCCATATAATCAGGGAATATGAAATAGATAGACAGAATTCCCTTTCCACGGATCACAAAGTTTATGTCAAGTTCAAGGGTATAGCTTAATAATAGACTACGACTCAACATACAGAAGAAGATATCTAGGCAAGCATCGAATCAAGATTTGACAGAATAATAGGTCTTCAAAATTTGACAAGTATAAAACTGTGACTCAGCAATAGGAGGAACATTTAAATAACAGTCATGAGTTAGGGCTTGGCCTGTGGATTTACTTCGACAATCAAAGAGATAACTAGCATTGTAATTAGGGACATTTTGATTGGAGCTAGCAATCGGTGTGTTAGTTGAAAACATACTCAACAACTACCAGCCAGAATTGGAGTTCAAAAATTGACGAAATCTCAACACACAGAGAATATAGGTGACATCCAATCAATTAAGGCAGAGGTTAAGAAAAAACCGTGACTCAACTGACCTGTAAAACGAAATTTGAGGCAATAATTGTTCAAGATTTAATCATAGAAGCAGAATTTAAACCATTCAATACTGGAAACGCACAGGTGTATGATAAGTTTGCTCTTCAAACTGGGATTTTGACCATCTGTTGCCACTTTAAACGAAACTGGAACTTCAGTTGCGCGCCTGTAGGAGGGAATTTCGGTTGTTTGATGTACGAGTCATACCTCTGACCTGTTGATTCCTGGAACGCACTGATGAGCTCTGACAGCCTTCTTTGTTTGACATCATCTGGAACATCATCTACATAGTTTCGACGAGCATGTGTTTTCTGTTTCAGGGTTGGTGCATGGCAAGAACAGAGGTATCATTTCGTGAAACTGGAATATTGACATAGACATCATGAACCTCTGATCTGGACACATCCCCTGTGTCTTTATCCATTGCATAGCAGATGTAGATTGTGTCAATAACATTATCCAGAATATGGACACAGTAATAGAGTATCAAAAAGAGCAGTTCCCATGTAACTCTACAAGAAATGATATGGAAAACCTTCTATCCAATGGAGGGTTCTTGCTTCAGCAATGGGAAAGACCTTGAAGGGAGCAACGTCCTTGACACAACAGCTTGAGGTTTAGGGCACATTGTCTGTGAACGCAGTAGCATGTCTACCATTTTGGATGTCTTGTAGTCACAACCTGTGCTTAAGCTATCATCAGAGTATTCCCATGTCGTAGCTCTCTGTCAACTCAGACTCAAGCACTCTGCAAAGTTGGTCTCCCGCCTGTGCTGCAGGAGATCCTTGCACAACAACCCTCCTTATGCCTAAACTTAATTGTGTTCTTGATAGATCACCCCTATCTACAAAAGCTCGGGCCTCAACAATGGAATTTGTGGTGTAGAGCCGGTTTCTTTGCTGGTCAACCTCTAGACAGACAGACTGTTGCTTAATACTAATTGCTCCTGGACATTTAATGTAAATCTCTCTTACTATGATTTGAATTCTTTGTTGCGAAACAGGATCCCTGTAGGTGCAGGTTACATTCAACACCCTCATATCATTACAACGAATAATGTTAATAGAGCTGACCTCCATCCGTAATGTTGCTTACATAGCAACCTGCTTGAATAGCAATCAATTGCACTTCTGAATTTGCAGGAGTGATTTCCACTTGTACATCCTGAATTATCACACTAAGTAACCCACCGATACATTGTGCAAAAGCATCTTGAATGAAATTTTCTGTCTCTATGAAAGAAAAAGTACCTCCATGCTATCGTTCTCGAGATAATCATATTTAAACTTATAGGCAGTGGCTTCTCCGATTTCTTATCCACAGTAACCTGCCATCGATCAAATAGAAGAGCGGAAAAATACCTATATTCTTTAGGAACATTAGAATGCAAGTGAACTTACAAAAGGCTGATCGACCTCCACACTTTCCTCTGAATCCTTGTCAAAAGATGTAGAAACTCAGTGCAGAAACAAAACAACATCAGCAGTAGCCATGTTGTTTTCTCAGAATTTGTAATTTCACTGCTTGAACATTTGTTTTGACACCTTGTGATGCTGCACTGGATTAACCAAATCTTCCACGCGTCCTTTTCATGCAGAATTCAAGCAAATAGATCTTGAAATAAAATCACAACTCAGCCCTTTTGAATAATGCTTTTTCTTCTTTCACCAGCTAACTCGCCTTATGATTCGTTGGTTCGCTGGTGAAAGCACTGCCTTTCACCAGCGAACTGGTCATAAAATCGCGCTGTGCGCTGGTGAAAGCTCTGACTTAGCCCAAAATGAACTTTCACCTCCAAAACTGCAATTCCATCAAAACTCAATGTGTCTCTGCTTATTCAACAATACTGAAAATGATCTACGTGCTCATAAGAAGAACTTATTTTCCTATCTACTCCTACATCTATTCTACTCTAACCAGATCTGCAATCAGGTTAAGTAAATGTTGACTTCCACAACAACCATCTGAGCAACTTGATGATTGAAGGAACCTCATTTATGCTACTGATTTGCATATAATTATGAAACCAGAATAGCATCCATAAAGATTTCTTTAGGAAATCATACTCATCCCTAAAAATCAGTGACACGATGAAATCTGAAATTTTTAGGGAATCTGAAAGACATGATTCCAGCAATACTTCCACTGGATCTTTAAAACTAGAATCCCAATTACACTGATTCAGAGAAAATGTCCAATCATGCATATTCTTCCCTTTGCTGCAAAACATATGACTTCTATGATAGTCCTCTTGCTGTTCTAGCTGGAGATTAAATGATTTCTGCAATTCCTGTTTCTCACAATTCCTGACAATTCCATCCGTCTGCAAATCTGAAAGTTGTTGTAAGATACTTTTACTAATTTCAGATTCCATCTGAATATAAGACAACTGATCCATATGATTTATAGCTAGAGCAATTAGATCTTCAGATATATAATAATCAGGAATAATTGTAGCAAGAGAACTTTCAACCTTTGGATTATTTACTTCTACTTCATGTTCATGTGAAAGCATATCATCTTGAGGAGTATTAGAAAATTGATGAAGATTGTGAGCAACAAGTTCTTCTTTATTTATATCTCTAGTCTCATCATGCAGTTCATATTCCTCACAACAATTCTCAAATAAAACCTTATCTGAAAAATACCTTTTATAGTGTTCATTAAAGGCTCCGTGAAAATCCTTCAAGGATGAAATGCTAGCAGTAGGAAGGGATTGACAGCATTTACGAGCATGTTCTTCTAAAGAAAATCTGAACAACTTGATTAAAACATCCTCGTGAACAAAGCCATGTTCAAGCATGCATATATGAAAATTGAATAAATGCTCACCCGGATGATCGTCCTTGCTTCCTCTGAATCTGGGAAGATAGTCATCCCATTCAACTATAGTAGGCACTGGATGTGGAAAACCAATTATGTCTGAAAAATCACAAAATGCATACCTCGCAGCTAGAATCTTTTCCATTTCATAACAGTGGAGTCGCCAACAGATTTCTGAATAATGGAGTCGCCACTGAATTCGTCCTTCATGGAGTCGCCAGATAGATGATTACAACCGAAATAATGTCCAGGCTTTGTCTATCATCAAAGCTGGATCTATGTTGTCTCCCAAGGAAGTTGAGCTTCGATCTCCTCTCCCCGACAACGACACCATTTTGTTATCACTCCAAGAAACTCCTTAGGGTTGTAGGCTAAGGATGCTTGGTAACTTAAGAAATCATGAATAATGAAAGTGTAGATCAATGGGATAACTGAGAATAGCTAACGGGAAGACAACTCACAATGTAATCGAATGAAACAATGCTTTTAGGAATCAATGACCAGACAAAGTAATATCAAAAGGTATGGAGAAAACTAATCTAGATAATCAAGTACAACAGTGTGTAGGATCATACAAGACAACAGGAATTCCTTTAGTTCAAGTTTACGAGCTAAATAAGAAGATGACAGTTCTTAATAGCTGAACTAAACTGAAATAAAGTACATAACATGGAATAGATGAAGAAATCTATCATTAACAACAAAAGAAGACTGATTCTGTATTGAAAAATAAGTGTCTTAGTACAATAGCCAAAGAGTATCCAAAATTGAACCCCTTAGTGCTCCAAATGTATTTGGCTTTATAGCCTTACAAGATTAAATCTAGATCCTTGAAAGATGGATCAGATTTACTAAAAATAGTCAAACCAAAACAGATATAACAAGTGTAGGATGAGATCCTATAAAAATGGATCTAGAATGGAGAATCAAAACAAAATAGGAAATGTCTTATTTAATGATTTCTAAAAATAGAAGATTGTTGATGAAGTGCAGTTTTAGCCTTCCAAGGCTATTTGATTTGGTCCTCCAAAACTAAAATTCGAATTGGGTGATGTGTCACTTGATCCCTATCATTTTTCCCTTGAAAATGACCAAATCTAGTCAAAAAATTCCCTTTTGACTTTCATCTCCAAGAATGGCCTTCAGATTTTGATTTGATAATTCATAACCAGCTTATTGAAGAAGGTTTCAAACCATTCAAACCCAAAAAATATTGATCTGGGAGAAAATTTGGTTGTTCTGGCCGTGACAGGCTTTCAACAACTAATTTACCTGAAAATCTGCTCCTTAGCTGTTGAAAGGCAGAGCTTTCAACAACTAACTAGTTATAATTCTGCCTTCTGCGCTGGTGAAATCGCAGATTTTTTCAAAATCAAATTTCTCAGTCATGGAGAGTCTTTTTTGCATGCTTAAATAGTCGATCGACATCTACAAATCCTAAACTTTCCAATGGTGCTTTCAGATCTGCATTTGGATCTTGGGAAGCTATCAAAATTTTCCCTACAATATTAGGCATCGTTCTTTCAAAAATGTCGGTGCGTTTTTTATCGCTAACAGAAACCACATCATGAATTTGATCACCATCCAGAAAAAAAAATGCTCAGTCGAGATATAATCACTGAAGTTAGGCTTGAGACAAGTAACAATTATCTTGGTGATTATTTTATAAATAAGGTTACAACAAGAGATCGAACAAAAGTCCTCAAAGGAAGCGATTTGTTTTTTGGAACTAGAGCCAGGAAGGTATTATTGAAGGAGTTCCACACTTTCCCCATTTTTTAAGATTCATTTACAACTTTCTTTAGGTCTTCCTTTAACATCTCATAGAAAGCTAGAAATAATTCTACTAAGAGGCCATCCAACCCTGGGATTTTACCCTTCTGAAAGGATTCTGGTGTGGATATAATTTCCTTATCTGATATTTGTTCTTTCAGGAAGTCATTGTCTTCCTGAGAGACTAGTTTAGGATAAAGGGAAACCACCTTAAGGATTTATTCTATTGGGAATTGAGGAGGATCCTTAAAAATACCTGCGAAATAATTTGTCCCAACAAAATCTAGATCATCAAAAGAAGAGACCAATTCCCCCCTAGAAATTTTGAATTCCCATATTGTATTAACCTGCTTTCTCTGAAAAGCATAATTGTGAAAGAAATTAGTATTTCCATCCCCATATTTGAGCCAAAGAGAACGAATCTTAAGCCCCAATTTGATTTATTCATATGCAAGCAAGTCTTGTCTTTTTTGAAAAAGAGATTTCAAATATGAATTGATCTTATCCTGGACTTGGCCTGAGTTACTGTCAATTAATATATCCCTCAATCTAGATTCAATTTTGTAGAGCTCTTCACTAGCTTTATTATTTTACTCCTTGGCCCATATCTTAGTAGCTTGGGATACCTTGGATAATTTTTGGGAAAATCGGTGCATATACGAGCCTTCAGAACTATTAGATAGTGGGGTCCAAATTCCTTTGATAAGAGCTTTATAATCTTATACATTCAACCATGCATGGTTGAATTTCATTGGAGCTACTGGATGAATAGAACTGACACACACTTCCACCAGAATTGGCATATGATCAGAGATGCCTCCAACGATCACTTTAGATTTGATTTTCCAGTTATTTGTCATTAGGTTTTTTTACACTAAGAAATGATCCAATCGCTTTTCTACTGCTTCCTACCCTTTTCTCCCATTTCTCCATGTTTGAGATAATCTAGATGGATCGATATTAATTAGATTATGATTTTTAATAGAATTTAAGAAAAAACCTTCCTAGAGGTCCTGCCTAGGCCGGTCACCCCGCACCTCTCTCAGCGATAAGTAAAAGTTCAAAAAAATTCAAATATCCACCGAGGATAATATTGGAAAAATTTAGCAACTCAGAACTGCCTAAAAACTCCCAAAACTGAATTCTATCAAAGTATAGCCCATACACATTGAACACACTCAAAGAGCATTTCAAAAAATTGTCTACAATTTCTACTAGAATTCCAGACAAGAAGGGTTCAAATCTAGAGACTGAGAGACTTGGGTTTAAGGCTTGTTATCACAAAAATTGTAGGTTAGGAAAATCCCAACCTAATTCACAAAATGGTGAGAACTATGGGAATGCCTACCCATTGTCACCTTAGATAGGTACTCTCCTCGCTTTAGTGAAGGATAAATCCTACACAAGGGGGGCATCCCGGGTGACCCTAGGGGGAAATGAGATGGAAAGTGCGGTAACGAAAGGTGGTTCCCCTATAGGACATGATAAGAAGTGGAATATGGCGTGTAAATGAGTCTTGGTGATGGTAAATGGTTTCCAGAGCCTTGAGTACCTGGAGAAGAGAGTTGTACTTACATGAGACAAGAAAAAAGACAAGTATACAAGCCCAATATTGAAATGGAAAAGCAAGTGAATATTTCTATCCTATATAGAAGTAGAAAACAATGATATAAACCAAAAAGTAAATGATAATAAAATCTGCTAGATATGTCACTAAAAGTCAAGTAAAGATGAAGAAGATCAAGCTTGCAATGACTAGTATAACTCAAGTAAAATAGAGCAAGACTTCAATGATAAAGTAAGGTTGTTAGGTAAAGTTATTGAGGATATATTATGACAGCCTTATGGCTGTAGAAAACAATTTCTACAATAACAAGATTCAACCACCAAAAATCATAAGTAAACCACCTAAAAGGTGCACAATGAATAGTAGATTACTATGGAAACTTCTTAGCATTTTATGATGGTTGAATAATGAGTTAGAGAAAGAAATTTAAATGAGTTTACTGCAGCCCTAATGGCTGTAGAATAAAATTATAACAAAAAAAATATGTACTTGTTTAATCTAGATGCCCTAGTGGCTCAAGCAAGCCTAAAGCATATAAAATTGATTCCACTTTAAACAATTTAAATATCTCATAAAATCACGCATTCCAATGCAAGTAATTTATTTCTCCAATAAAATTTTCAGATTGGTGCTTTGTATCTATTGGGTAAATGGAGTCTTGGATGTCAGAGTTATATCCACAATATCTCTAGGATGAACTTGCATAGATAAGATCTAGCTAACCAAAATACATACATAGTTTGCAGAGAATGAGAAAAGAGAGAAACATGAGAGAAATAATGAAAGAATTCTATTAACCAAATGAATGAATGATAATTTACACATGATATACTCTGTATAACTCAAATAATGCACACTGGAGGAGAATACAATGGACCATAGTGGTGGTCTAGATTTATCTGGACACACACTAGTAGTTACAAGAGTAAACTGCCACCTAGTCTGAGTTAACTAGTCTCTTTGTCCTCAGTTAACTGACTAAAACATAGTGAAGTGAGGAGGAGATCAGGGAATAATGAGTAATGCGCTAGTCTAGTGATAATCCCAAGCACAATGTGCATTAGCCAATGATGATCCCAATGCTGCATGGTGATGAAACCAATATGGCATCTAGACTCCACTCAATTGATAAAACTAAAGTGTGAACTGAAGAAAATATTCTCCTAGAATGTAGGAAAATGAATATTTTCCATAAACTATAGGAGACTGAATAATGACGAATAAACATAATGAAAGCCTTAGGAAAAATAAATCCTAGGTGTGTGTGAAGTATCTCCAACACCTCCCCTAAACATCACTATGGTGAAAATAAAGAATGGGTACCGACAACAAGGCCATGTTAGGTACCCAAATACAAAATATACATTGTAATAAAAAAGGAAAGAGGGAAAAACTCATGGGAAAACTCCCCCTCAAAGTACAATGTATGTAAGAAAAAGAATTGACAGTTGCTAGATAAATGTGTCCTTCACTCCAAGACGACTGCACATAGAATGGAACTTCTGCTCAGTGAAGGTCTTGGTGAAGATGTATGCATTCTATTTTGTTTTAAGGACAAAACTACAGGTCGATGATCCCCTTCTGTACTAAGTCCCAGATGTAGTGCATGTGGATCTAGATGTGCTTCATTCACTGCCTCTGAAATGAATCTTTGCATAAATTTAGAGTGCTCTGGTTGTCACACCAGATGACGATCGACTAGTGAAACTGAATTCCCAACTCAATGAGAAAATGTTGTAGCCACATAACCTGAATGGTTATGTTAACAACCCATATGTACTCTGCCTTGACTGAAGATAGAGAAATAACAACTTGCTTCTTGCTTGACCAACAGATAGGCCCATAACCAAGACTGAGTGAGTAACCAGATGTGGACTCGCGATCAATGTTATCTCCAATCCAGTCATAATCAATAAACCTAATGAGGTCCAATGTAGATTCTGCTGCATAGTGAATCCCAAAGGTGATGGTGCCCTGTACGGATCAAAGGATACACTTTGCAGCCTTCCAATGTAGATCATGCGGCTCTTGCATGAACCTGGAGACTTCTCCAACTGCATAGGAGAGGTCTGGTCTGAAGTGTGTGAGATACAACAAACGCTCCACTAGCTATCTATACAGTTTGTTGTACACTAGTGGAGTGTCCCCGCCATCCTCAAGTCTGACTCCTGATAGGAAGGGAGTCAGGGAAAACTTGCAGTCTATCATGTGAAATATATCAAGGAGATCTCATGCATACTTGGCCTGAGATAGTTTGATGCCTGATGTACCCTGACTGATCTCAATTCCAAGGAATAAATGTAGTAGACCCATGTCTTTCATGAAGAACCTGTCATGAAGAATCCTCTTGACTGTAGCAATCGATGAATTGGAGCAATCAGTTATCAACAAATCATCAACATACAAAACTAGGAGTAGAAGTGAATCAACTGTCTTGAGCATGTAAACATTCGGGTATGACTTACAACGTACAAATTTCTGCGACAACAGGTATGAGTCCATCTTGGAATAACATGCCCTTTGGGCTTTCTTGAGGCCATAAAGAGACTTCTTTAGTCGACAGACCAAACATGAATCTTGCATGAAGCCTTGGGGTTGCTCCATGTATATCTCCTCAGAGAGATCTCCGTGAATAAATGAATTCTTCACGTCCATCTGATGGACTTCCCATCCCTTGGTTGTTGCAATGGAAAGTTCCAAACATATGGAATCCATCTTTGCTACTGGAGTGAAGGCCTCATCATAGTCAATGCCATCTAACTTCTAAAAGCCTTTGGAAACTAGCCTGGATTTGTGTCTACTAACTTGTCCATCTGCTGCGCTCTGGGTTGTAGACCCATATGCACCTGAAAAGTTTCCTTCCTACAAGAAGGGGAACCTGATCCCGAGTCAGGTTCTCGAGGAGGGAGTTGCACTTCTCCTGCATGGAAGATTCCCAAAAGGGATTCCTGACAGCCTCACCATAGGACTGTGGATCTGAAGACTGAGCCAAGAAAATATGTCTGGGTGGCATCTGTTCAGTGGAATTGAGTGCAAGAGGAGGCTCCTCGAAATCATATCGAGTCCTCTTGATATCTATTGGATCCCCAACAAGATCTCCTGCATCCTGAAGAGTAGTCTTGTCCCACTTGGGCCTCAACTCTGGCTTTGCATCTGCATCTGACTGTACTGACTCTGTATTTGAATCATCTGAATCCTTTGAATCATAAATCTCATATAAATAAGAGTCTACATGTGCATTCTCATCATCTCTAATAGGTGGAAGAACAAAAATGTCTGCATGCGGCTGCTGAGGTATATGCGAGATACTTTCCTCGAATTGGACACTATGCTCAATGATGAGCCAGTCCAAGGAAAGATCAATGAGTCTGTATCCCTTCACACAGTCAGGGTATCCAACAAAGATACACTCTGTGCTATGTGGATCAAGTTCCTTCCTCTTCTCAGAGGGAATCTTGGTCCATGCACGAAAACCAAATATATGGAAGTGGGTCAATTCCGGTTTGAGGCCACTCCAGGCCTCCTAGGGGGTCTTATCCTTGACATATCTATGGGGATATCTGTTTTGGATGTAGGTTTCACAATTAAGTGATTAAGCCCATAATATCCATGGAAGTGACTTTGCATGTAGCATGCAAGATGCCATCTCTTTTAGAGATCTATTTTTCTGCTGAACAAATCCATTTTATTGTGGAGTATAAGGAACTGTGTGCTGCAACTGCGACCTCATGACAAAGATTCAGTATCTCATGGTTGACATATGCTCCCCTATTATCTATTAGGAGGAATTTGATCTTCTTTCCTGACCGTGTCTCAACAAGGTATTTGGAATCTTTGAGGTATTGAAAGACCTTTGATTTTTTCTCGAGAAAGAAAATCCATGTGGAGCATGAGAAATCATCAACAAAAATGAGTATGTAACTTTCTTTACTGATTGATGGATGCAAAAAAGGGCCCAAGATGTCACTATGGATCAGATTCAAAGGAAAGGAAGCCTTCTGAGTCTTTCCTTTCTTGAATTTATCTTGAGGGTATTTTCCAAGAAAACATACCTCACAAGTTCCTTTGGAGAAGTGGATGTCAGGTAGACCATCAACCATTCCCTTCTTGCTAAGATGTTTCATATATCTGAAATTTAAATGTTCAAACCTTTTGTTCCATATGCTACTGCTTTCATCAGCATGGGTAAGAAATAATGCATAATCTGGTTCAATAAATTCAGAAAATGTGTAGAGTCTGGATTGATGATTTACCTTACCAGTAGCAACCTTGGAATTGGTTTGCATGTCATAGATATCCACTACATCAGGTGTGAATATTAATCTCTTTCCAGTGCCATATTTTTTCATTTGATACACAGAGAGAAGATCGATGGAGAGTTTGGGAACAGGTAGCACATTCTCAAAGCTCCTATTTGTGAGTTCAATTCTTCCTTTTCCAGTGGCCTCGACATGAGAGTTGTCCCCCATTAGAATAGGATGACCTTTGCATGCATCCAATGAAGAGTAGACTTCTTTTGTGTCTGCCATGTGGTGTGATGCTCCTGAATCTAGAATCCATGCATTGGGAGAGGAGTTGATGGAAATCAAAGCATGGCTAGAATTACCTTTCTTGGGATTTTGATCTTTTGGCTTCTTATTCTTGGAACCCTCGGGGATGTTATCTCCAAGGTTGTTTTGTTGAAGTATTTGGGCCATTTGATCTATCTATTTCTGCATACATGTAGATTTTGAATGGAATCCATTATGGAAGTAAGTGCATTTCTCCCCTTTTCTTCCCTTTCCACCTTTGGATCCGGAGGCATCGTTGAAGGTTTTTAGTACCCTTCCTTCTTTGGATTTGCTTGTGATTTCCTTTTGTCTTCATCTTTAGATTTATGATTTGGACGATTGCTACCATCTTACACAGCAAGTGCATGTGCCTTTGGGCCTTTTATTTTTCCCATGTTGATGAGCTTGCTCTGCTCTTGCATCAGAGACTCAATAAAGACCTCAAGAGAAGTAATTTTGCAGGTCTCTCCAGAGGTGAGCCTAACTGAATAAAATGTGGATACAAACATTGATTATTTTGGACCAAGTTTGGAGAGAATGGTAAGAAC
>CBVK0100462993.1:0-12014 GCA_900067695.1 Picea abies | reverse complement strand
GTTACTCAAGAAGATTGGCCCGCCTCACCGGACATCTATTTCTCATTGTGGTTAACATGAGGAATGGTCCATTTTGGAGGTTGATGCAGGACATTATTTTCCTCTTGTGGTTAACAGAGGAAATGGTCTGGATAGTCATTACTTAGGGTTTATACATTCTCTCCAAGGTGCACTTTGATCAGTGTAGGAGTAATGGCCCAGGGTGGGGAATGGTCCAGGCTCAACAATCAGGGATAGACATTCCTTAGGGTTTATACATTCTCTCCAGGGTGCACTTTGATTAGTGTAGGAGGAATGACCCAGGGTGAGGAATGGTCCAGGCTCAGAAATCAGAAACAATCATTCTTCCTTGTTTGAGAAGACTAGGGTAGATAGCCCATTGTTGATGTCCTACACTGAGGGTAGATATTCTTTCAGATCTCACAGATGTGAGTGAAATATTGGCCTAGATGATTTAGTTTATATCATAACATTGTTTCTGTGCAGGTTGCTATCAGATGTTTGTTATGAAGACTGTATGATAGTAGATGTATACTGCTATGGTGGATATGTTCCACTGTTCGTGACTATACATTGCTGATCAAGTACTTGTGTGTTACTCGGTGTGGTAGTGTACCACTAGATTGTTGTTCTGTACTACTATGGATAGACACAATTGTGTTCTATTTTTGTTCTGATTTCCTTGAAGACTATCTGTAGTTTATTGGAGATAATCATTGGCCAAATGAATGATGAACATAGATTTTCCAGACGGAAAATGGTTCAGAGAATTTACTCTTCTAGATTAGAAGAATGGCTCTTGCATCACTCTGTGGAGTGAGCATCATGTCTAATTAATCAGATAGAGTATGGTTTCGAGAGATGATGCAGCTGATGATGATGATGGTGCTCATGATCTAGTCATGATCTAGTCCATATAACTCTGTTGATGCTACCGGGTGAATGGTATGTTTTGTGCTCAAGACCATTACCTGTAATACCTCCCTAGCTAGGAGGGAGTGTTGATATTATGGTAGTTGCGGGAGGTATTTACCTCCACGTGTAAACCTGACGAGAATAGAATACTCCGAGAAGCAAGAAGAAACCCTAATGAGTTGGCTAATAACCCTAGAAGACATGTCGGCTCAAGAGGATAATTTGTATTAGGTTATTAGCCTCCAAGAGAAGAAGTTGGCCAGAAGAAATAAAATATACTGAACTGACAGATACCCAAAATGAGAAGTCGGCCCAGGCAGTTAGCCAGAATCAGTATAAATACAGGAGGCCAGTCTTCATTCTGGCAGGCAGTCTCAGAATTACAGAGTAGCACTTGTGCGCACTGCAATGCCTAGTTTTTGTGCGCAGGTTTGGAGGAGAGCTTCCATTGCAGCTGCTACAGCTAGCAGATCACATTTGGCTTGGACTATCTCTTGGTTAGGGTTTGGACTATCTGATCAAATCTTGTTGGTGCGCTATCTTTGGGGAATGGAGCGCTACCCTTTGTTTGGCTATCTAGCCTAAGATTTGCTTCCGGAGTGATTCTCTGTCAAGGTTAAGGTGCTCGGAGGGTGTCTTTGGCCTATGGTTGGGTGACAATAGTGATATTGTCGATGGTAAAACGAGCACATCCATTCATATTCTAACAATACGCTACTCTTCCTAGTGAACAAGTAGAGGAGGGTCTTTTGTTCGATCTTTGGTCTATCTATATTGAGGAAGTTTTTGCTAGGTTTTCTCCCCCATGAGGGTTTCCCAGGCTTATCTATATCTCTATTGTTTTTGTGATTGCCTCTCTTTCAATGATCTTATTTATGCAGCTAATATGTTACATGATTATAATAATAAAGAAGAATCGTAACTGCAAAGATGTTGTCGTCCTTATACACACTTGCAAACGTGGACTAAGTCTCAATCCACCTAGTGTGTCCTCGAAGGCACAATGCCTAAGTTCAAGCCCATTGTCACCTTGACTTGAACTCCTTCCGTCTAGGCTTACTCCTAGGGAAGCCAGGGGGGTTAGACCCTAGTTACTATGAGAGTTATTAGGTGAAATCTAGTAGTTAATTTTAATTTGTTAAAGGCTGGGGGAAACTAGCCTATATGAGAGGCAAACAATGATGTGCAAATCTTTAAATGCAAAGTCAAGCCTTTCCCTAAGACAACTAAGACTAGTGCCTAAGGTTGGGCAAAGGGGTCAACTAAAGTTACAACAATAGTTTTGAAAGAAAGACTTTACAAAGTTTACAATTAGATACAAAAGAATTGCTTTACAAAACTTCTACAATGGAATTAAATACAATGAAATAAAGCAACTATCTACACAAGTTAGAATACAAAAGTAGAAGATACAACAATATACAACTATTGACAAAGAAAGAAACAACCAAGCACTTACTAAAGCTAAGATTAAGTAGATGCAATGAACTAACTCTAATTGATTTGATCTTGCAGGAAAAGGAGAAAGATGACTCAAGGTTGCATCCACAACACAACAACAACTCAACAAACCCAAACAGTGAAGTGCCCCAACAGGTGCGCAACTTCAAGGGGTTGATCAATGGTTCCAAGATACAACTTCAAGATAGATGAAAAACCAACAAAAGAGCCTCCACGGGCTATAAGTGCGCAACTCAAGAGGAGCAAAGATAAAGCATCAAAGAAGGCCTCCACGAGAAAAAGATGCGCAACTTTTAATTCACTAGTTTAACCATCCACAAATGCTCAATAAGATAGCATGAAAAATAACTTGAAAATGAAGTGTTTGCTGAAATTAGAGAGCATGAACCATAGAAGTGAAATGAAATTGAAGCAAGGTTACTTGTGGAAAAATTTTAGGATTAATTAGGTTGATTAAGTGAAAATGAATCCTAAACTATGTGAGTTCCCTAAAACTCTCCCCACTTGTGCCAACATGACTGTTGGGTGCTCAATAAGTAAGGCAAACAAGGCCTTACCTTAGCTCCACAGGTCAATATGGGAAACAAGGGTGCTCAACAAGGGGGACACCTAGTGTCGTGAGACCATCCCTGATCTAGCACCCCCTGCTACCTCAACAAGATCCCTTTTTGATAACAAAGTTGGGACAGTAGTAGGTGCTCTAGTTAAACTAGATTATTGAACCCCTATGGATCTAAGATAAATTGATTTAAACAATTAAGGATTAAGTTAAGTTGAGTGTTTGAAATGAAATACTTGCAAGTGCTTGAAAGTAAAAGTAAATTGCTTGAAGGAAATGTAAATACTTGAACTTGAAAGCAAACTAAAGATTACAAGAGCTTGTAAGAAAAATAGATTGCAAGAAAGCAAAAGTACTTGAAAGTAAATGACATGCTAAAGAGGATATACAAGTAAACACACTATACCTCCATGGACTTAAGCAAATAAAAATGATAAGCTTCTAAGATCTAAAGATAATCACATGAAACTTGAAACTAGAAGCAAAAAAGCATCATTTATCTACCAAGCCTTACGATTTAGCATGGTTGGCTTGGCCAAACACTATGCTAAGTGTAGGCAAACAATAAAGAATGATTAAATAATTTGAAAGCAAATCCAAGCTACTTGCAATCACAACAAGTGCACAAGGTGGAGGACAAAGCCTACCGGTTTTGTGCCCAAGTGGGTAAAAATGAAGCTCGGAAAGAAAAGAACTTGGAAAGAAACTAATCATAGCCACACAACCTTGTCTTAAGGACAAGTGGGGCAAAACTTGAAATAAAACAATGTTGAAAATAAACTCTAGCAACTAGCCATACGATTTAACATGGTTGGCTTGGCCAAACACTATGCTAGGTGTAGGCAAAAAATAAAAGATAACTTGCAGAAATTTAAAAGCTTAGAGAAGTGCAAGTCCAAGAGACTCTCTTTGGGCTTGCTTACAATGAATAGAAGATAGAAATGAGTTGGATAAAAGTTACCCCAACTTGAGAAGTTATTCTTTGACTTGTAGGTGCCCCAAATGGATTGTAAACGCTCATTTATGTCACCAATCTACAAAAAACCAGCAAGCAAAAGCTTGCTAGAAATGCTGCAAAATGTGACAAAAACTCAAAAAAAAATTGTTAGTAACAAATTCACCTAGGGTTTTGTTTCAACAAATTTATAAGCAATATGCAAGAAATTTAAACTACAATCATTCAATAAGAAGTTTTGCAACACCATAAATGCCAAAAACCTCTTCCTTCAACAAGTGTGCATCACTTAGTTCAGCCAAAAACCCCAACAGGGCGCTAAAAATCAGACCTCACTATGAGTGAGTGAAAATTGATGATCTCAAAACCCTCAATATATAGTGTATCAATGACCTAATTTTACCTTTTAGGCCATAAAAAGGCCGACAAGGCCATAATGTCAAAATTATACTGTTTTTACATTAAATGCTAAGTAAAAATCCCTAATCAAGTAAAAATGAGAGTAAAATCCCCTTCAAGGGAGGCGCTAGCCCTTTCTAGGGAAAATGAGACACCAAGGAACAAAACGTTAGACCCCAGGGGCCTCCCCAACATGCCACACGTGCCACTGCTGCCCAGTCTGCCTCCAAAAGCATCCATGAAGCCGAATGATGTCATGGTGCAGATGGAGACGTCCCAAGCCTTCCAAGGCTGGCGTTCCACTGAAAAGGGGTCATTCCCCCAGGTCTAGTCCGGTCGGAGTGCCTCTGATGGAACGTCCTCTTCCTCTTCGGTGCAAAAGCCCCGATCCATCTCCATCATGTCCCTACCCCCTGATGGGGTCTCAGCATCCATCTAGTGGGCTCTTCAGCCCCATGGAGGTCCGAATTCGTCATCTCCCCATGTGTACCGGTCCAAATGGTACCTGTCCATCGGGCATGGTCCTGCACATCAAAAGCAACGCCCTCCATGGACTCATCAGTCACCGAGATCATAGCAATGTTAATCACATCTCATCATCAATATTATTAAACATATGCATAAAAACCCTAATACATCAGTCAATAGCTCAAAGACATTACAAAAACCTACAATACAAGATTGGAGAAAAAGACAAGACGTCCTATTGGGCTAGTGTCCACAAGAAAAGGAAAGTTTCCAAGAAGATTTCATCCAAGCCATGTAAGTGAGGTGATGTGGCTAGGGGATGTCCAGACATGTGGGTGCAGTGAGGACCAAGGATGCATAATGTTATCTATGGGTGCCTTTATAGAAGGCGAGTTGTCATGGATGCATTTTTTCCAAGCCCATTCTTGCCTTTGTTCTTTTTCTTGCTTTATTCTTTTATTTTCTTTTTCTTCTTCTTTTTCTTTTTATTCAAGGGCTAACCAGAGGACACTGCCTTGGCATGGTGACCAGAGCTGACAGCGTTACCCACAAGTACTTTCACAAAGACGAGAAGGTTGGCTTGTGATGAGACCCCCTTTCCCTTGGCCATGCAACCAAAGGCCATGCAACCAAAGGTCACTGCCCTGGCGTGGTAACCAGTTGGTGGCAATGCCATACTGTTAGGTACCCATGAACCTGATAGGCTGGCTCGTGATGAGACCCCCTATCCTCTGGACTAGGTCTTGTTTGTTCTTTTTCGGGTCCCTCTTGTTTCTTGCTAAGAGGCCTTTTAATGCCTTCTCGGGGATCCCTAGGCAAAGCATCTCGAGGTTTCATTTCTAGGCTTTTGTCTTTTACCAGCTACTTTTACCTTCTGGGCCTTTAGCTCCTTCTTCCCATGAGATAAGGTGCAATCCTACAAATAGGTCAACCCAATGCCCAGACAAGGGGAATGGGACAGATGAGCGGGTGATAAGATGAAACAGTGGTGCTATGATGGGAGCGGACGATGGCTTTTCAGAAATCCCCCCAGTGGCAAACCAAGACCTATGGGCAAAGGCTTGCTAGGGCACCCAATCAATTTCCCCAAGCATGGTCATGTAGGCTAATGTAAGATCCAAGCAGTTGTTAGAGATAAAATGAATCATATGCATATATTTAAAGGTTTCAATGATCAAAAGTGACACATGCCATGATACCTGGACCAATTACCTTATGGAGCAAGAACCTCTTCTGATACAGGATCAAGCCGATGGTGATGGATGTTGCTGCTGCTAACAAGACAAAGCTGATGGAAGAAGAAAAGGACGGGCCCTTGAGGGCCATGCTCAGGTCAATCCTGCTCTCGGTACTCCATGTCTAGGACCTGTGGGCCTCAAGACATGATATCCTAGTTATCCCTAAAATGCGGGGATAACAGGCTTCATCTTGTTCGGGTTCTGGTACATTTTCTTTTATGAATTTGGCAAGGTCATTCTCTTCAAGAATGAATCCAATTCTGTACTTCCAGGCACGTAAATTTTCCACACCTTCTAACTTGTCAACAAGCTCGGTGCTTGCAGACATCTTAACCTGGAGCTAGGAAAATGACCAGAAAATGAAAGTGCTCAAAAAATGAATCTGAACTTACCAGGAGATGCGATGGGTTGAGGGGAGTTTGTTGGAGCTGACTGTTTCAGAAAATTCCAAGTTTTACCCCTTGAAACTTGACCTGCACAATTCTGGACTGGTACTTCTGATACTGGTTTTGGTTTCCTAGTACCAGTCAAAACTAGGTTTGACATTCCAGAGAATCTGGCCACTGAAAAAGTTCGCTCAAACTGCCAAAAGATACTCTAGGGCAAGGTGCACTTCCCAAGATAGTTTTTGATCAAAATTTCATCTTTAGTAAAAAGCCCTAATTTTCTTGTACAACAACAGTGACGTTTTTAGATACCTAATGAAAGATGCTTTGTTTAGTTGAGCTCTGATACCATGTTAAGTTTTAGTGTTGTTATTAGGTTATTTCCAAATTACATGACCATCCAATGCATTTCCAAAACACCAGCATAAAGAGGATCATTGAAAAAAACATAATCACAAGTTACGCAGCATTTTATCCAGGGAAACCCTCATGGGGGAGAAAACCCAGCAAAAACTCCATCAATAATAGATTGTCAATACAATGCTAAGACTAGGACCAAAACACCAAAGATAAACTAAGACTGAACATGCGCCTCTCTTTTCCTTCCTCCTGCAACTACAACTGCCTTCAAGATATGCGCACTAGATGAGTGAGTGTGTGTGTATTCAAGTGAGGCACCATCCTCACATATATATACTAGTTGAGAAGGCACTAAGGTTATGTCTCTTCACTTAGTAGGGCCGACTTCTTCTAGAAGTGGTTAAAACCACTTTATAAACACTAGGGGCCGGACTTTACAAATATGGTTTGACAAATCCACAAAAGGAGATTTGATCTTATACAAGACCCGACATGATCAATCCACAAAAGGGGATTTGATCTATAAGATGATAACTCAAATATAATTAGAATATTCTTCGAAGTTACAATAATTCAACAACTGTCATAAGCAAGATTGACCCACACATGGAATTTCAACTAAAACATCAGTAAAAATCAGGACAACATTTCGAGCAAAGAAGAAATAGCAAAGATATCAATATTTCAACCAATGAAGCAAAAATGAGTCAGCAGGCTGATTGTCATACCATGATAACCTTTGCTTCTAAGCTATGATTTAAAGCTTTTCTTTACCAATATGTAACTTATGTTCGCAAATCTACTAGTAGCTGGAGCATGCAACATGCTTTCATATAAATGATGTTGTGCACTAGTATAATCTACAATCTCTATGCATATAGAGTCGTGATATGAAATCTATCACCAGACAATTGTACTTTTCTCTTGTAATACTCTCGTTATAGCTAATCTATGGGTTTGTGAATTGTTCTTTCAAAAGAAAATTAATGGGATGACAAGTCTGCAATATTTCTCCCTACAAAATATGGAAGTGCACTACCTTGTTCTTGCTCATCCTCTTGAACTGAGCGTACAACAGTTCCAACAAGTCGTTTGAAAAAGGATCTTGCCTCAAGCTTCTGTAAAGCAAAGCAGGAAACAACCAATTACAAAAAATAGATACCAAATTTTTGGCTTCTTTGCCTCTCAATATATTCTTCAAGCAAAATGAGTCCCAAAAATATAGATGTTGTATGTTTAACATGAAAATACTTATTATTGTAAATTAAATTTGCCATGCACAAATAGAAAGCAATTGAGCTCCATGTTAGTTTAGTGTTATGATTCACTGCAGTAATTTAACCAACTTATCAAAGCTAATATCTAAAGAAAAAGGCAGAGAAAATAGCATATTCAAAGATTTTCAGACTTCTTGCATTTCACTCTTTTTATTGATTATATTTTGAGATTTGCAAGTATTAAATTGGTTTCTGAATTCACTTTATATAAAAAAAAATTAAAATCTTGTTTCCATTTGTAAATGTCCCCTAAGCCCAACTAGGTCCATTGAAAATCATTAACAGATAAGAGGTATTGCCTTGATGTCCTATATGAGAGGAACGCTGTTAATAATTTTCCTAATTTATCAATTTTCCCAGCCATTAATACTTTTAAGAGGAAATGCTCTTAGTCATATTGTATTTAAAATTTTAAAGCATATTTTGTTTTAAGCAAGGAATCTCAGAAGTAGGTTTCTTCATTTTCGATCTTGTGATTTCGCATAGCTTTCATATTTGGTTTTTCGAAGGACCTTTAGGAGTGGTCCATCTTGTGGACTCACGATATGGATTGGGTGGCCCAGCCTATTTCCTTCCCCATGTGAAGTTGTGGTGTAAATTATGATTTTAATTCGTTATTTGTAAGAGTTGATCTTTAGGTTTCTAATAGTGTTTCTAGGTTCCACATTTTTTCTATCGATTTAAATTTAGATTTTTTTAAAACAAAGGAATCTTATATTTCATTAATGAACAAAGAATGATTTTCTGCTACAACTTGTTGCCATCCTAATACACACCTACAAACATGGAGAAGTCTCCAACCCACTTGGTGTGTCCTTGGAGGAACAAACCTGAATCCAGACCCTCTGTCACCTCAAACTCGACTCCTTCCGTCTAGGCTCACTCCTAGGGAAGTCAAGGGGGGTAGACCCTATTAAACTATGTGAAGATTTATTAAATTTCTAGGAGTTAATTAAATTCTTGATTAGTGTTACCCTACCCAAAGACAATCAATCAATGCAATATGCAATCTTTTAATGACAAGCAAACCTTTATTTTACAAACAATTAGACGAGTGCCTAAAGATTATTAAATTCCACTTATTGAACAAATATTCACAAAAATGTATCTGTACAACTTGAAATAAAAGAATAAATTTATCCACACAATGATGCACAAAATAAATTTACATATAAACAATTACTTCCCAAAGAATTAAAGAATGTTTGAATAATAAATAAAGAATAACGTTAATGACTTGCAGAAAATAAATGGAAAGAAAATTCTTGAAAATGAATTGCTAAAATAAAAATTGCAATTGTTTTAGGTTGTTTTTAGTTAATTTAAGTTTATTTTTAACTTAGTAGTTTAGATGTGAGGAGTTGCAAGCCTAAGCTATGTGACTACCCCAAGTCCTTATCCCTTAGCCAAGAGGAAATGTTGGGTGCTCAATAAAAAGAACAACAAGGTTCTTCCCTAGCTCCATAGGTCAAGTCCAAAGTGTTTGGGCGCTCAACAAGGAGGACAATTAGTGCCGTGAAACCGTCTTCGACTTCAACCCTTTCTAGCCTCCACAAGTCACTTTATTTTAGTGGCCAAACAATAACAAAAATGGGTGCCTAATTAAACTATCCACTCAATCATTTGCCCTTACTTATTACCCAAGATCCACAAAGTGGCAAGGGGAGGGAATACAGGGCAAAGGCGGGGTAAATTTTATTTACTTTGCACAAGTGAAATTTTAAGCACAAGCCAGCACGATTTTGTAGGATGGCATAGCCACTCACATGCGAGGTGTGGGCAATCAAAGATTAATTAAAATAAAAAACTTAAACACATTAATCACACTACTTTGGTAGAAGGTGAAGAACAAAGCCTTCTGATTTTGTGGAAAAGGTGGACAAAATTAATTAAAGCTAAAATCAGAAAAAAATTATAATCCTAGCCAGCACGATTTTGCAAGGATGGCAGAGCCAAGCACAATGCAAGGTGTGGGCAAACAATTAAAATTAATTTACAGATTTTAAACTTTGAAAGAAAAAGAAAATGCAAGCCCAAGAGACTCTCTTGGGTTGCTTACAATAGTTTTAGAAAGTGAGAGAGAGGGGGGGCTTTGCACCAAAGATTATAGAAGTTTTATTGAGCTTTAGGTAGCCAAATTTGGGAAGCACCTTCCTTTTAAATGGTGAAAACCTGCATAAATCAGCAAACAAAGCTTGCTGGAAAATGCTAAAAATCACCACAAAATGTTAATTTTGAGTTAGCATATGTACAGAAATATTTACAAAAAGACTGAACTTTAAGATTGAATTTTTTAGCAAGATTTGAATGATAATATGAAGAGAAAATAAGTAAATAGAATGTTGAAATTAAAACAAAAAAATTATATGAAATAGAATGAAGCCTTTGAAGTTCCTCCTCCAAGCTTTGGCAACTTGCAAATCTGTAAACCTTTGCTACACAATGAGGCAAGAAGGTGAGATCTTTTAAAAGGCCTACAATATACTTTGCAAACACTAATAAAAGAAAATCACATAAACCTATAGCAATACTACTACATATTTATCCCTAGCAAAATACTTTGCTGAGGGTTCTTCAAGTAAAACAATGTGGAACAAAGATAAACAAAATCTACAATGTTACCTTACCAAGAGAAAATACCATACAAGAGAACCAAGAATACACCAAGAGAACACCAAAAAACACCAAGAGATCCTCCAAAGCTTCACTTTATTACTCCAAGAAAGGTTACCAAATGGCACCAAAAATCACAGAAAATGGGAGAGAATGAGAGAGAGTGGGGAGAGATTTTGGCATAATAGAGTTGTTGTGAAAAACTAATGTCAAAATGAGAAGCGAGGGCTTCCTTTTATATGAGGCAAAGAGGAGAGACCCCTCTTGGATGACTTACAAGTGTCACCCATCCAAGAGAGAGAGAACAAGTCAAGGAAGAGACACTTTTAGGGTTTTGGTAGTGAGTTGGGGTTTGAGGGGTGAGATGTGAAGGGGGGAAACCCCTTTTGACTTGTCATGGGGGATTCTTCTAAGTGGATGTTTACTTTTCCAACATAGGAAATACAATAGAAAACATTTCCCCACTTCTTTTCTTGACTTTAGACACTTTTACAATTTTTGGCTTTTCACCTTAGCCAATTATTTGCTGACTTTTGATTGACTTGGACTCCTCATGGACAATGACCTAGCAAAACTTGTCAAATTTAGTTGAAACTTGGTCCAAGGGTGTAGGGGATCATAAGCCATTTGATTTGAGAGTACTCACACCCTTGTACAAAATCCACGAGGACCAAATTTTTAAATTTTTCATAAAAAATAATTAAAATTTCCAATTTATGAAAAAAATTAATTATTAAAAAATCCTATCTAAACCTAACGGAATTCCGCAAGACTCTAGGAGATGTCTAGCATGGTCATTTACAACACTTCTAAACCTTAGTCACCCAATGGGCTCGATCATTAGAACGCCTTTCACCACTTTGGAAGATTATTGAGTGAAAAAATCAAGGGAAGACAACCAGGAAGAAGGGAAGACAATATGCTTCTACTGCCGACATTGATCCAAATCCACCTAAAAAGAATGAGGAGAAGAGAGAGGAGAAGTACTTCCTCTAAAAACTAAAGCATGACCACAAACCAGGTAAATCAATTGATTTCTAATTTTATAGTTGATTGCATTTTTTGAATAAATGAAGGATATTATCCCTAGTATGGGAGCCCTCAAAGACTTGGACCATTATCCCTGGTACGAGAGTCCAAACCATATTTAATTGATTATTATGCAAGACAAGCAGAAATGTTGCCCTTAAAAAGGAGATACCCATTCAACAAACCTAAAGAATCTCAGATGGAGATTAACAGTGAGACATTACCTTCTTCCCCTTCAACAGTTTAGAGGGAGACAAACATTATTCCAACTAATCTAGTTGCTCCAGTTGATATAACCAGAGATATTATAGTGGGGCATGTTATCCCCAATATCTAGGGATAACTAGGAGATCA
>CBVK0100462992.1:0-12015 GCA_900067695.1 Picea abies | reverse complement strand
AGAAGCATCTAGAGGAAGATCCTTCTAGAAGCGGAAGCTTCTATTAGGTATTCTTACATCCGCCTTATTCTCTTTTATTGAAAGGTATTATTAATATTGACCTTTATTACATCCGAATACATTGATCTACCCATGTGCGGGTTAGGACCTTAACAAATATCCCACAAAGAATCCTTCCAAGTTCCCACATAATCAGTTTAAAGGAAAGTTTAAAATAAAGGACAAAAAGACTTCCACTACAAAGAAGGGAGAAGGAAAGCCATCTCGCACTCATTGCAATAGGGATGGTAATGACGATGAGAATTGTTGGAAACTACATCCGAAAAAAATACCAAAGCAGTTCAGTGGAAAGGGGAAGACAAAGACCATTGCTACAATGAAACAAGATCTTGGTTCTGATTCAGGAGATGAGGAAAAGATCACTGCTGTTGGAGTAACAGGTAAAGGTTCCCTTCATGCTAGTTCAAGTTCCACTAATGAATCTCATGATGATGAAAGAAAGATGAATGAATTATTTCACATAAGGGTTTTATCTAAGCATACTAAGATTGATACTTTGTTTGATCTGGGTTCCCAAGTTAACTTAATATCTAACACACTTGTCAAAAAAATGGGCTTGAAACAAAACCACATCCAAAGCCTTATCCTCTTGGTTGGGTATGCGACAAAGCAAAACTTAATGTCACCAAGCAATGTAGGGTTAGGTTTTATATTGCTTCAAAGTTTGTTGATGAAGTTGATTTGGATGTTGTTTCACTTGATATATGTGGCATAGTGCTAGGGAGTCCATATTGTTATGATATTAAAGTAGTCTTATTTTGTCATGAAAACAAATATCACCTTACTAAAGGAGGAGTGGAATTAATTGATAATTTTTCTAATTATTAAGAGATATTTCAGGAACCGGATGGATTACCTCCTAATAGGCAAATCCAACATGAAATACATCTTAAATAGGATTCTCCCCTTACTAATGTTGGAATGTACATGATGTCGGTTATAGAGATGACAAAGATCAAGAAACAGGTACAAGACTTGTTGGATCGAGGGGTCATCAGGACCAACTCATCTCCTTGCAGTTCTCCGATTGTGATGGTGCCAAAGAAGAATGGCACATGGCAAATGTGTGTTGATTATCGAGCCTTAAAAAAAATCGTGGTGAAAAATCGATACCCTCTTCCTCATATAGATGATTTACTTGATCAATTAAAAAATGTTGTTTATTCAACTAAGTTGGACTTGCATAGTGGTTGCCATCAGATTAGGGTTGCAGAAAATGATGCATGGAAAACCGCCTTTAAAACCAAACAAGGTCTATTTGAGTGGTCAGTTATGTCGTTTGGTCTTTGTAATGCCCCAACGACCTTCATGCGTGTAATGAATGTTGTATTCAGGTCATTCTTAGATGAATTTGTAATTGTGTATTTAGATGGCATTATTATATTTAGTGGAACTTGGGATGAACATGTATGACATGTAAAGAAAGTATTGGATACTTTGCAAATGGAAAAGTTGTATGTAAAATTGTCCAAATGTGAGTTTGGAAAGACTGCATTGGTATACTTAGGTCATATTGTAGGTGGAGGATAGTTGGAAAGTGATCCTTCCAAAATTGATGTAATTGTAAATTGGCCTAAGCCCACAACTATAACCAAAGCACAAAGATTCTTGGGTGCAGTTCAGTACTGGAGGAGATTCATAGCAAACTTATCAACTCATTGCAACACCGGTATTAGCATTGTCGAATCTTTAACAACCATTTGAGATTGAGATTGATGCCAGTGGTTACACCATTGGTGCAGTATTAATGCAATATCGTAAGCCTATATGTTACCACTCTGAAAATTTTAACCAAGATGTTGTTAACTATGCTACATATGATAAAGAGTTGTATGCATTAGTTCAAAGTGTGAAAAAATGGAAGAATTACTTGTTAGGGAAGGAAACAATCATACATATATATCATCATCCCTTACAGTATCTCCAAGCACAAACCAATTTGCAACAATCTTGACATTACATGTGGATGGGTTTTCTTCAACAATTTCATCTGGTAATCAAGTATAAAAAGGGTACAAGTAACAAAGTAATTGATATGCTTTCTAGACCTCCTATTAATGCTTCTATTGTTTTGAAGAACGCTTCTTTATATCATGATAGCTATGTTGAACAAGATGTATTTAAGAAGCTAACCCATGGTGCATAGGTGGAGAAATATTGTCTGCAGGGGAAATTACTCTACCATCTTAGAAAGTTATGTATTCCTACAAGTGAACGAGTTCATGTAATACGAGAAGCTCACACTTCTCTTGTGTCTAGGCATTTTGGGGAAGGAAAAACTATGGCTCATCTACAAAGGTTTTGTTACGGGCCTCAGATGAAAGAAATCGTAACCAAGTATGTAAAGGGGTGTGTGATGTGCTCTACTTGTAAGCCCAGTAATAGAAAATTGGGGTTGTACTCACCACTTCATGTTTCATCTCATCCATGGGAAAGTATTTCCATGGACTTTGTAGGGGGTTTACCAATGTCAAAAAGGGGTCATGACTACTTGTATGTAGTAGTGGATAGGTTTAGCAAGATGTGTATCTTGATGCCATGTAAAAAACAGGTCACTTCTGAGTAGACTATTAATCTTTTCTTTCAGTATGTCTGGATCCACTTCGGGTTGCCCACATCCATTATCTCGGACCAAGATACTCGATTCCTTGGAGAGTTTTGGACAAGTTTGTGGATAATGATGGACACCAAGTTGAAGAGGAGTATGGATTTCCATCCATAGACCGATGGTTAGACAAAGGTTGTTAACCGAACAATTGTACATTTACTTCGAGGCTACTGCAACAAGCATCCCAAGTTGTGGGATGACTAGATACCCTATATTAATCATGCTTACAATCGAGCCTTACATTCCTCCACTCAGTATTCACCATTTGATACATGTTTTGGATACTTTCCTAAGGTCCCTTTAGACTTGATGTATGGGAAAGATGTCAATTCAAATGAAGAAATACATGAAGACAGGGCCCGCAAGTTCATTCAAAGGATCCAACAAGTGCACCAAGAAGTCAAAGAGAAGTTGGAGAAAAGTCAAGAACAATACAAGGCTCGACATGAAAAGCATGGGGTTGATCATCAATTCTAGGCTAGAGACCAAGTATGGATTCACATAAAAAAAGAGCAGTTGAAGGGTGAAGGCAAGAAACTCAATCCTATCCAATATGGATCCTTCACCATTCTTGAAAAGAGTGGCACCAATGCCTTTCGTTTAGACCTTCCACCTAATATGAAGATTTACTCAGTTGCAAACATAGAAAACTTGAAACTTTTTGAGCCTTCAATGATCATGGATCAGGGTGACGAAGTTTCAATACCTTCAGTTGATGAGTTTTCTCCTGAGTACTAGGATGATTTGGAGGAAGATATCAATATGCATAGGAGAACGAGGACTTCACGCAAGGGTGATGTCGATTATCTTTGAGTGGATTAAATGGCACACATCCAAGAAAGACAAAGTGGATTGAGAAGGACAAAGTGAGGGAACTCTTCCCTCACTTACCTATTGCTTGATAAAGGACTTTAGTGGTCCAAAAGAACTCAATGGGAAGGCATGATCCGAAAGGATCCAGGGAGGCCTAGGAATGACTCAGAGTTCTCAGAAGTACCTCAGGAAGCTTAGAATGGCCTCAGTAGATAGAAAAGGGAAAAAAATTCAAAGTTTTGAAAACTTATAAAAATTGGCATCATTGCGAAGAGCATGTTGCAATATTTCCAACGACGTAAATTGTTCGTCAAACGAAGTCCAGGTGAATAAGTTATGGTCGGTCAAAGTTTGGTCAACCAGGTCAATTCATTTAGGGGACACATCAACATATGTATTGTTGACGTCATCATGACATCAACAACTGACTAGACAAGGTGACATCAACAAGATGTAATTTTGACGTCAGCATGCCACGTGGTGGTCCCACAGGCTTCCATGTGTTAGGTGGATTCGACGTTTTCAAGGTGCCAAGTGGGCCAATGGAAAGATGCCACATGGAACCACCCAGAGGCCTATACGTGGCTTAACCACAACACGTCATGCATTAGGTGACATCAACACCACATGGAAGATGACTAGATTGGGGGAAGCCAATCGGAGGGTGCCACGTGGACCAATCAGGAGGCACCGTGTGGCACCCATAGTTTTCTTCCTACACAGTACCTAGTTTACCATTCTATCCATGACATGGGTTTCTCATTCTTTCATGCATTGATCAATTATGCTATATAAAATGCTTAACACATTTCTATCCTTCATCATTTCTACACAACTATTTAAGAATTATTTTATTGTACTTTCACACTTGACTTTTCTGGTACAATTGGGTATTATATATGATGCAATGATGATTTTGATGCTCCCCCATGTGGTCCAAGTATTTCCTTTCTTGCACTATGATATGTATCATTTTCCTATTTTGGATCAAATTTTTGTATAGGCCCTGCTCACTTCCTTACCCACTTCTCAGGATGCTTCCCTTGGTCAGTCCTTGTTCTAGTGCCTTCGTGCATAACAGTTTCCACCGTTGGTCCTTCATTGCATCCTTCAACTGATATCATCCACACATTCTAATTTTGGGTTTCCTCTGGCCTGCCATTTTGCAACTAGTTGGGGGCATTCCTCTATTGTGTGATCCATTTCTCTACAATATGTGCATGTGGTACATGAGTTATGGAAATCTCGGGACAAGTGTCTGGGTTGATTATAATTATAATAGATAATTGATCCTCGCAAAATTCCCTCTACCTCGGCCTCTGCCAAAATTTTCTTTGTTCCCCTGATTGAACCCTCTTTGATTCTTATACTGCGCACCACCTCCATCTGTGTTGGTATTCTCTTATTTTATTCAATACATATCTGATGTGCACTCCCTTAGTATATCGAACGTGTGACGTTCCTTCTCTTCATTCTCTACTGACTTGAAAAAATTGCAAAACAAGTTCTTTGGAGTACTCTGATATTTCTGGAGTAATGGAAACTGAGTGGGATGATGATTCCATTTCTTACAGATCTCACAGTATCCTCCTCCAAGTAGGGGATTCGACGCTCCAACTTCCAAATATTTTGCAAATGTTGGCATTCATCCTTGTGATGGCCTTTTGTCTTGCACTTTGTACACCAATTTTTTTCTCATTTTCCCCTTCCCTTAGTAAGCTCAGCCAACTAAATTTTCAATGCGGTCAATTGCGTCTAAACTTGTACCATTCCCCAACATCTCCTATTGGTAATGCCTCTAGTTTTATTGCAATCTCTAGTGCCTCAGGCTGCGATGAAACCTTTTGTTGAGTCAGGGGCCTCCAAATGTTTGGTATAAGTCCAACAATAAACCACTCTTCATGTTGTTGAAATGGAATTTGGAAATTCAATCTCCCCATTACATCCTTAAAGCACTAATCGAAATCCCATATGGTATCTCTTCCTCCTACATATGGTATCTCTTTCTCCTACATATGGTATCTCCACGATTTGGACTTGTGCACAAGGTTCTCTTTCTTTCGGCTCACTATGTTTCTCTTCTCTCCTAGCCCCAGTCTTTTGCCTCTTGTACCTTCTTCCTCCACACAACTCTCCAAAATTGTACTCTTCCTCTGGTATGCTTCCTTCTTGCATCCTCAATCCCTTCCTTCCTTGTTCATTGCTTCCTTCTCTCAGATGATTCCACTATCATACTCCAGCTCCCCCATGTGTGAAAATCCCTTTTAGTTTTCAGACTTCATAATCATCACATGTTTTTCACATAACAACATGTTTATCCATGTGTTCAATGATTTCAATAACCTTCCACATAGACCTTTAAAAAAAAATCTTTCTGCAACATTGTATGATTGAATGCAATCTACTGCAAATTATGTAACATAACCCCCTAATACCCTATCTAACCAAAAATCAATTGCTCGAGTAGTTTGGTTACTTATCGAATTCAGTTGTCTTACCAATTAAGGAGTCTAATTCTTTGGCATTGCAACACTAAACCTTCATGTCTTTTCAACCAACCTTTCTAACCACTCGGTCAAATTTTTTGGAAATTCGCCAAATAAAATTTCATGCAGATATGTGAACACATACATTTACATCCATTGCTTGCCACTCATCTGAGGGTTCTTGTTCTCTTGTCGCACGAATTCCCATTCTTTTTGTTCCAACCAGTCTGTGATTTCCTTCTTAGTTGGCCTCCAAAACATCCCCTTACTCTCAATTTCCCAGTCCCGACAACATAACCATTTGTTGGTTGTTTATGTTTTGTGCATGGTTTTTAAGACCCAAGGTTGGGTTCAACTATGACCAACAAACCCTCAAGACACCAACCCTTTAGTGATTTTATGACACGGTAACAATGATTGAAGGAGGTAGTGAATCAATTTCAGTATCAACATGTTTACAAGATGGGTTATCTTTAGAAGGAATTGAAATATGGACATAATGATCCTCATATGGTTTAGATGAAGGAAATGGATCAGGTTCAACAATGGAAGAAGAGGGAAAATCCTCTTTCCTCAAGGAAGAATATATAACTATAGTTTTATGGTCATCTGAGTATACAAAGAATAGGATAATTATTCTAACATGCAACGAGAAAAGATAGGACATTTTTTATTAAAAAGAATAAAATCTCATGGAGGAAACTCATAAGGCATTATCATCATCTGGCTACCAAACCAGGATAATGGTCCTTTTTGGGAAAAGACGATTCAAATGTTTATTAAGGATGCAGGCTCATCTATGGGTTAAAAGGAAACCATGCCAAGGCTATGGATGCTTGCTGGCAGCAGTGGCTCTGCCTGTGGTATGGAAGATTATCTCAAAAATACCAAGTTTCTACGTGTCTCTAGATTTCCTTTACTAAAATAATGAGGCTATCATATCAGTTATATTCAATAAATCGAAAAAGTAACAATATTATGATATGTGGAATATTTTTTTAAATGAACAGATTTAATTTATTTTGGTTTATTTATCCATAAAACATTTTTGAACATAGGTATAATAAATTTGAAATTTCCACGAAAAATGACTATCGTTTAAATGATTTCAGTTGAAAATGTTTTTGAAAATTATACATGATTAGTCCCCATCGGTGGCAACAGTGCAATCATTACCTCTCACCGGAAAATACCTACACTCATTACTTTCGCCTACGCTGATGGTCGAGGACAACCTCTACATTAATGAGGGGAGTGGATGCTTGACACACTTTTCGATAATATGTAATGATTGTAATAAATGGGAAACCCAATTCTTTATACATTTGTCATCGCTGATATTTTCTATTTTTGGTAACTGTTTCTCCAAGCTGGTCTAACCAAATTTGCAAACAAGAACGACATTCATTCTTACTTTTTTCACAGAGATATGGGTGGCTAAAGCGTGCACAAGGAGCCGACATTACTACAGGTTACAGAACAGGAAAGAGAAATCCTACACCATCTGCGGTTGACCGAGTACTTCAACTGTTTCCAAGGATATGACACGAATGTCACGCTTGAATTCTTTCAAAATATGCAAGGAGAAATCTCTATGGTGCAAGGCATATGAATCTCAGTTACCCTGGAAGTCTTAGCAGAGGTCACAGGCCTCCCTAACACAGGCTTTTAGTGGACAGAAAAATACACAACTTTGAAGGAAGCTGTGGAATCTTTCATAGACCCTAGGGAAGAATTGGATAAAAAAGGAAAGGGACTTAATCCCAGTACCCTCAGTGAACCATGGAAGGAACTGGCAGGGATAATTCAGGGGTACATCACTTGTGATGGACAATATGACATAATTCGACCTTGCCATCTGAAATTGTTGGCAGCCTTAAAGAAACAGTTGGTACTTAATCTACCTTTCTTTCTGAATGCCATATTACATGAGGTTGCCTTAAGAACACAAAATTCCAAGGATCCTGTTACTGTTATCGACCACCACAAATTAGTTAAACTGATAATGAATAAAGCACTGAGTCAAATTCAATTGACTTGGGAGAATCTGATTGAGGCCAATAGACCTCTACAACTAGAGCATCCTGAATTGTGTCATGAAAACCCACCACAAGAAGTTGAAGATAGACAGGCAGAGGCGACTACCACCCAAAGAGAAATTCCATCACCTCAAACTGAAGCTGAGGTAGACTCTGCCCAAATCACTGAGGCCCAGACTTCACAGACATAGGAATTAACGAAAAAGAGGAAGAGAGCAATGGCTGCCCCTAAATCCATCACTAAGACAAAGAGGAGAAGCAGCTGCCCCTAAATCCATCACTAAGACAAAGAGGAGAAGCAGACAAATTCAGGAAACAATTGAAGCAATTTAGGATGAAACAAAACACCCTGAAGAACTTTGGAATTTCACAGAACAGTCTCTACAGGAAAATGTTTAAGAAATTGAGCAGGCAGAGCAGACCTCACAAAAGAATGATCAGGAAGACACCCAACATGCATAAGAGCATCTGACAGAACAAGTTTTGAAGATCTATGAGGTAGAAATAGCTCAGGTTTTGGGGAGCTTAGGAACCTCAATTGATAGAGGCAAAAATAATCTGAAAAAAAAGGCCCAGAACAAGCCTCCTCTTCAAAACCAGCTAAAGATTTTCCTAATATTGAAATGTCTTTCCTAGACGACACAACACAAGAAGAACCTCTTTTTGAAATGAGAAACCCTCTTGGATAGACAGAGCACTTGGAAGGAACAGAGGAACAACCATTTGTTTGTCGTAATGAAGAAGACCTTGAGACCTCTCATGAACAGAAATTAGCCAAGAGCCATAAGAAAATTAGAAAATTAAAGAAAGAAAACAAACTGTTGAAGAAAAAGGCTAAGAAGGTTGAAGTATTAAAGAATAAGGTAGGTAAACTCAAGGAGATTATTAAGGAATTGAGGAAATAGTTAAAACTAGCAGATAAGGCCCACAAAAGAAAGAAAAACAAAAGGGGCAGAGTGCAAGGAAGAAACCCTCTTCCTAAAGAAGAATTCAGTACAAATTCTGTGGGGATACAGATATACCCTGAGGAAATAGTAGTAGAAGAAGCAGTAGCTCAGAATGAGGATTTAATTCCTTTAGAAATACAAGAGATGGTGACAGAAACAATTGATGTTGAGGTGCATACAGATACCCCAGTTTTAGAGGAAACAACTCAACTCCTTGAGAAGAATGCTACCATCAAGAGATTGGAGGAAGAATTGATGTTGTCTCAACAAACCCTGATTCAAAATAGAAATGAATTACTGACTATGACAGAGCATCAAGCATTCCAGTCTCAGAAACAAAATTTTATCGTTGATAGATTGGAAGAAGAGATTCTACAAACCCAGAAAGCATTAGTTCAAGCCAGATAAGAGATGGATGTTATGGATGAACATCAAGCATCTTGGTCTCAGGAGCAAAGTGCCATAATTGATAGGCTAAAGGCAGAGATGTCACAAGCTCAGCAAGTATTGGCTCAAACTAGAGAAGAGATGGTCACTATGGCTGAACGTCAAAAAAATTTCAAACAACTGAAGGACATGTCAACAATTGAAAATGAAACTTATGTTGAGCTTAACAAAGCCCAAGGGAAGGTAAAAAAGGTAAAAACCCAATTAGAAAAATATTTGGAGCAAATCAAAGACATCTGTGATGTCTACTTTGATGCCATCAATTGCAGAGCCCCTGCCACTAATTACACCTTATTCTTGTTGGAATGGAATCTATTGTTGAGAGTGAAGGCCATTAGAGCAGGTAAACCCATTTCATTTGCCATTGTACCTGATTTTATTTCATGTTTCAGAGATCAGGAAGAGAAGGTGAAATACCTTCTGTGTGAATTGTACTTCCATAATTTCATTTTGGAGGAAAATAGAAAAGATAATCCTGGTCCCCTCATACGAGACATAAAATTTCAAGGATTTCTATCATTTACTAAAAACCAATTCAAATGGGGTAAAGCTTACAAAATCTTCATGAAGAGGGAAACATGGTTAGATCTATGGATCATAGGGGAGCCCCCAAAGTCCTTTCCAGCCATTATGCAACATAAAACCTTCATGAAAAGAGAGGGGGTTGTGAATTCTTTATCCCCTATCCATTGACAAGTCATATGCTCAGGTATTGAATGTTTTATAGAAATCAAAGAGGAAGCTTGTGTTGCCTCTAAGGTAAGGTGGGATGCATCCTCCAGTGAAGTTAAAAGTAGGGAGCCTTTTGGGTACAAGAATTTCTTTGCAGCCACCTTCAGAATGGAAAGGTATTCTAAACTGCTCTAGGAAGAGGGACCTTCTTGGATTGGGTGTAGGTATAACCCCCCTATCATTTGGTTTCCTCCAGAAATTTACCAAAAGGATTATCAAATCAATAAGAAGAGAGAGGATGCTTCTTTTGGAGGAATCAAAAGAAACAATGGGTTCAGGAGACCTAGTGAACCAACTTCCTACAACATAACTTCTCTACATGTAAGATCTCAGCTTGCATGAGGACATGCAAGAAGGTAAGCTGGGGGGGTATGTTGGGTTATGGAAAAGGTATAAATATTTTCCTTTTTTCCATAGTTCATGATATAATCTTGATTGAATTTTCAGTTAGTTAAGGATAAATAGGATAGAAAATGATTAATATGTCTCTTAGAGTTATTATTGAGGTTTTATTAAATAGATTCTAAATTACGATTGGAATTGTTTGATTTTGTTGCAGATTAAGATAAATAACTGTCAAGCCTGAGATAGCCAAAGAGATCTTGGATATGCGCAAGCTATTGGAGGTTGAAGACTTTTAGGTGCAAAGCAGTTTTGAAGATAATCGATTGTAACTTTATAATAATAAAGTAATCCTGAGGATCTTTCGATCCTCAGGATGGCTTGATTTACCCAGATTATTGTAATATATAAGAGGGTAATAGATCCAGAAAGGATATAGAAAAATCACATTCAAGTATTCAGAACTCATAATTGCTCTGCACAAGCAGTTTTTGTAAATGTTTTACCAGCTATGGAATCAATGAAAGTTTTGATTGTTTTCACCATTTCTGCAATCTGAGTTTCTCGTAGCAGTACTTCTGAAGATCGAGGGCCCAGTCTGAAGGAGTTACTGTCTCATTCTGTAATTGTATCAGTTTGAAGTTTGATTTATATTTTGTGATTCAAATCTCCTTTCACAAATAGCTAAGATGAATGCATAAATGTGTTAATGATTTTATGTTGTTTGCGTGCATAAGATAGATATTTCCCTCAATATTAATGATTGCCATTAGGATTTCCATTTCTGTAGCTTGTTGCTTGACAGCTCCTCATAATTTTATATGTGTTGTTCCTTTTACTTGTTCCTTTCAATTAGAATACCATTGTTGTTCCTTTCAGTTAAATTTACGATTGTTGTTCCTTTCGGTAAAGTTACATTAGCTATTCCTTTCAACTGGATTACAATCGTTGTTTCTTTCCATAGATAGAGTAATTAGCTATTTCCTTTCTAGTAATTTGATTCATAATTGATAGTTAATTCTGCAAATCTTTACCTAGATTCAATTACTTCTTTTCAGATAGGTGAATTCAATAGATTAATTAGTTCCCTTCCATTTTATAGCATTTTAGTAATCAGATTTCAATTCATAGAATCTTTAGTGTACATTTGAAGAACTTGATTGTTGATAAACTCAAATTTGATTTAGCTACACGATTTTAGCCTTCACAAGCTACTTGCATAGACTTTGTTGATATTCTTGAGATAAAAGATCAATCTCCGAGTTGATAAATTAATGTTAAACTAAGGTTGTTTTTATGACACCTTTAGACCCCAACATTTTGGCACCGTTGTTGGGGAGAATGTCAAAGGTAGCATAGGTTGTGTCTCTGGAGGACCAGGTATTGAAGACGGGAGGTAAGAACCTACACAGGCAATAAGTAAGATGCTTATGCCAACGCTTACCTCCAGTTGACACTCAAGAGGTTTTGTAGGTGTTTCTTTTGTTGAATTTCTTTTGTTGTTGTGTGAAGTGTGTATGACTAGAAAGAAGGATCTTGAA
>CBVK0100462991.1:0-12015 GCA_900067695.1 Picea abies | reverse complement strand
TGCGATGGTGAGTACTAGACCAGATATTTCACATGCAGTTGGTGTTGTCAGTCAATACATGACAAATCCAGGAAAAACGCATTGGGAAAAAGTGAAATGGGTGCTTCAATATCTTAGAGACACAAGCAATTATTCTATCACCTATGGTGGTTCCAAAGATTCAGTGTGCGATTATGTAGATTCAGATTTTGCAAGTGACTTGGACAAAAAGAGATCCACTTCAGGATATGTCTTTACTCTTGTAGGAGGACCTATCAGTTGGATGTCAAAGCTTCAAAACATAGTCTCTTTATCCACTACAGAGGTAGAGTATATAGTTGCTTCACATGCATGTAAAGAGGCAATTTGGTTACAAGGTTTATTGGGTGAGTTTGGAAGGATGCAGGACAAGGTGAAAGTATTTTGAGATAGCCAAAGTGCTATTCATTTGGATAGAAATCCAGCTTATCACAGTAAGACAAAGCATATTTTTGTTAAGTACCATTTTCTAAGACAGGTTGTTGATGAACGTGGAGTGTCTTTGGAAAAGGTCCATACAAAAGTGAATTCTGCAAACATGTTTACGAAACTAGTTTTGTTAAAGAAGCTACAGTGGTGTTTGGATTCTTTTGGCTTGCAGAAAAGGTGATGAATTAATTAAGGGCATGATATATCCGGTAAATCATTGTCAAGGTGGAGATTGTTGGAAACATGTCAACGAATTTCTTCATGCGATCACATGCACATGCATGCAACTATGTTAATGTGCATGCATGTAATCTATTTATGAATTGTTCGTGTAACTATGTGATCTATTCATGATTAATCTATGTAACTGAGTGATAGATGTTATATATACGAGCATACCCATAGAGGCCTCATGCGGTCACATGCACATGC
Source organism: Picea abies (assembly GCA_900067695.1). Taxonomy (NCBI): domain Eukaryota; kingdom Viridiplantae; phylum Streptophyta; class Pinopsida; order Pinales; family Pinaceae; genus Picea; species Picea abies. The sequence goes on along the minus strand of CBVK0100462991.1, from coordinate 11,136 downwards.
ATGCAACTATGTTAATGCACATGCATAAAATCTATTTATGAATTGTTCGTGTAACTATGTGATCTATTTATAATCAATTTGTTTAACTGAGTGATAGATGTTATATATGCAAGCACACCCATAAAGGTGTGAGTACAATGTGAGTGCAAGCGTGTGCAAGGAGCAGAGAGTAAAGTGTATGATGAGAGGATGATTGTATGCCTATGAAGGCTATTGTAATTCTCCCTTGAATAATAAGAATATTGTTAATCATTGCCCATGTTTTTTTCTCTCATTGGGTTTCCACATAAATCGTTGTGTCAAGTGTATGATTGATGTGCTTGGTTTAATGCATGTTTGATCTTGCTTATTTTATGCTATGTTTTGCTTCCGCGGCCTAACAATGTTTACACATTGAAGGATTTGATCACTCTCAACCCATGATAAATCTAGAGTTTAATATGAATCTACTACTTGCATATATTACCAAAATACAAACTGATTTTTTTTAATATTTTGATAAGGTTAAGCCTAATGCAAGACATGGAGATATATTTTGCTTATGCATTTATGTGGAAACCCAATACGAGAAAAAACCACGAGGCAATGATAATCGGTATTCTTATTATTCAAGGGAAAATTACAATAGTCAACACAGGCATATAGCCATCCTCTCCTCTCCACCCACACATCACTCCACAATATTGAATCTTTCTCACACTACACTACATTGCACTCTCGCTACAAAAAAGTGCATGCATTCACATTCTTAATATAACTGATATGCATGTACATGTGACCCCATAAAAAATTTGTTTGGAAATGGACATATTTCCAACACTAATAGTATATTTAAAATGGTACCCACACACCTAACATTCCTTCACTCTACGACGAATCTTTTGTTTTCAAGAGAGACGATTAGATTTAAAATGGTACCCACACACCTAAAATTCCTTCACTCTACGACGTATCTTTCGTTTTCTGTTGTACGAAGACGTTAATAGCTTGGATCTTTATCAGAATGCATTGAACATTGCAAAACAAAACAAAGCAGAAAGTCCGAAAACATCATAATCAGAGACCCTTCAATATTTTTCAGATCCAACTTTGTAACATCCAATCAGCAGCTGCTCTAAATGCACTACTGCTCGATGCATTTGATCGCCGTCAATATGCCGATGGAATCCAACGACTTGAATTAGTGGCTGCAGTTTGCGGCAATAATGGGTCTCATATATTATCGCATTGCGTATATACCCCTCTGTGACAAAACTTATATTTGGCATATCTCTGCAAAAAAATCAATGCATAGTCATATCTTTTTCATACAATCATATGAGCGGCCTTGCCCCTTCTCTAGCGTGAATGGGACGGATATATAACACCACCTTCTCGAAGTTGAAAATGGACCATGGAATCTTGACACGAGTGTAACAACTTGTATAATTTTCAAATTGTAAATAGAGTTATCTTTATTTATACAAACTTTAACATATTTTAAAGAATTTGATATATTCAATTAATATATATTGGGGAAGGCGACTTGATTCGTGAGAAGAGGATTCATATCCCCTAAAGGGTAGCCTTTTGGGGTGGGGTATACTTTTTTCACTGATCAAGTCGTTTTTGGCTCAAGTCTCCTTCCGACTTGAGCCAAATGCGACTTGATCCGTGAGAAGAGGATTCATATCCCCTAAAGGGTAACCTTTTGGGGTGGGGTGTATTTTTTTTAATATATATATGTTTATATTTATATACAATCTGAGTAGATCTAATGATAAGAACATATATTTCTTCCTAAAAAATCACAAATTTATGTAGATCTCATATACCAATTTGATATAGCTTAACTGTGATCTTAAAAATATAAACCATAAACCATAATAAACTTATATATATTAATATATATATGCATCCTATAAACTTATATATATTAATATATATATGCATCCTATAAACTTATATATATTAATATTAATGTATATTTGCATTCTTCTTATAATTAATATCAACAATTCATCTAATTTATATTTTACAATTATAAATATATAATTTTGTTTTTTTATTTAAGATTTAACAATTTATAAGTTTTTTTATTTAACAATTATAAATATATAAGTTTTTTTTTTATTTAAGATTTAACAATTTATAAGTTTTTTTATTTAAGATTTAAATTGTTAAAGTGTAAAAAAACATTTGAATGATTCAAAATTAGAGACGGAGATATTTTATTTTTACATAATGATACAACTATACAATGCAATAGATTTTAGGATGTGAGACCCTTCATTGGATAGGGAAAAAGTTGGTAAAAAAATAATATGAGGGTGATAATGGGTTAGGGAAATAAGAGAGACATTATTAAGTTTGAGGGGGGAGAAATGGGAGAGAAAATTATTAAGTTTATTGGGAAAAGATAAGAGAACATTATTAAGTTGTTTCTTATTTTTTTCCTCACCTTAATGAGGGAGGATGGGGACATATTGGGAGAAACATTATTAGGAGTGGAGAGACATATTGAGAGAAACTTTATTAGGCATAGGGATGGGGTAGTTATTGAATTCATAGGGTTGGTGGTCTGAGATAATTATTTTACATAAGGTGGCTATTGAAATATTTTGTTTATGGTCAACATTGAAATATGTTTTTTTTATTAATATTTTTTAAATGCCATGTGTCAATTCCATGTTAAACATAGAAGGAATTACACTTCTCCCTCATATTGTACTTTGGGTGTATAAAGTGTCTTTGAGTGCAAAACCCCTAAAATTAATGGTTAAAATTGACATAGTCAAATAATAATATTTTATTACCATGACTATGTCAAGGATAACCACTATTTTTCTTATAAATCAAGAGGTCATCTCCATTTTCCAACATGATCCATTGAAAGTAACGAAGTGATTATGAAATTTCGTTGTATCTTTTGGCCATAACCACTATCACTTTCAACCACAAAGGAAAGGAGCCAAGCTTAGCCACACACTCGGGAAACAAAATGAAGGGTGTCCACACGAAGATAGTGGACAAAAAAGTGGCAACATGGTGAGAACGAATGCATTCCTGATGTGACTAGCTCAACAAACATTGAACCACCACCAAGGATGCCAACACATGTTCTTAGGTTGAGTTGAGCTAGCTTGTGGAGCGAATTTGAAGTAGACCACAACCATAAGAAAATTTAACTCTTCGCAAAGTTGGGCGAGTCAGTTAGCAACAAATGAATTGACAGTTGGGAAAAGTGGGCATGGTGACTTAGTGTAGTAGAAACCAAGGATGGAGATGGGCAGCACAATTGAAGGTGAATGGGTCAAATGCATGGAGAGTTTGGGACTTAGACAGGTTTATGAAGTGGATGATGGACTCATCCTTGTATCTCAATGAAGGTGTTATGCATGTTTGTGTAGTTGTGGATGGTGATTGAGGGGAGTTCATGCATAGATTCATAGGCTTGGGTGAGTGCAAACCCTGGACAACAGACTCAAATGGTGGTTTTAGACAAGAATGTCGTTGGAAACATTATGGTTGGTTTCAATTTCTTTCATTTCCTAAGAGTTCTTATGAATTCTTTGAAGGGAAGTCAGATGACTTGGTGGTTCAAGTGCAATCTCTATTCACGATGAAAATAGACAGACTTGAGGGTGGATGAAGTGCTGCATATTTCAAAGAAGTCATGTAGCAGTTGGGATGCATTGACTTGGGAGAATGTCCTGAGAGCTTGGGGAGACCTACTTGGACGAGTCCAATGGTGGACTTACGCATATTTGGGTGTAGGTGTGGAGGTGAATTAAGGAGTTTCCTAACTCTTTGATGAGGCACATTGGAGGGCTCGTTGTGGTGGAGAAGGTAGTGAGGCTAAGAACATGCCAAGTTTGAGAGGATGGATGAGGTACCTTGGTGCGTTGGTGTCTTAGAAAGATTTTTTGGGGCATGTGATGGCTTGAAAATCAAAATGTTAGTGCCAAAGTATGATATGCTTGCGGAGGTGCAAGGACGTTTTTTTCTAAGTGATGAATGGAGTCAACAAAGAAGTCATTCAAGAAATTGTTGGCAATCAACCTGAATGGGAAGGACATAGAAAAAGTGACTTGGGTGATGTTCGCCTACCTTTGGTATGAAACATTGGATGAGGCAGAGCATACCTTGGTGGCTTCCAGATGATTATGCAATGACTCACAGATCCATATGGGGTCATTGGTCAAGGTTGACAGAAGTATTGGCTCGGATGTGCCAAGGCATGGAAGTTATTTGAGGTGACATATTTTACTTGGAGCACTTTAGACTGTTCATTGGGATTCTTTAGGAGTATGGGCACATTGGCCATGCTCATCGCAGATGTTGATTTGCATAGAGGTGACTTGCCAAAAGCAGGTGAGTTGAGGACTTGTCTTAGTTTTGAGGATTGTATGAACATGTAGATTGAAGCATGAAAATATTACTAGGACATGAAAATTTATTTTTCCTTGGGAAACATGGTTGAGGGTGAAACCCGACCATTTCAAGGAATGGAGAGGTAGACGCAACAACATGGCCAAGTGATGAAGTAATGGGGAAAATGAGGTCTGTATGTGCATTTATTGGTGTAGATGTGACAATTCATATTTGAAGACACACATAAAGGGGATGGGGAGAATTCAGCCAAGGAAGCCAAACTTGTGGACTTGATCATAGTTCAAGTCACAAGGGAAGAGTTGGTTGGATATGTAGAGAACAGATGCATAGTGATTTCCCTTGAATTTTCAAAGACTTGGATGTGGCATCGACTGTGTGAGTTGTAGAAGATTGGCTAATTGAGCCATGGGGTGGGTAGTGGAGTCAAGTTGTCACATATGACTTTGTTTTGGGGTGAATTCATAGTGAAACAAGGTGTTGGGTGCAGACCCATTTTGGGGAAAAGGTTATTTTTGGAAAGAAAAGCATGAAGTAGGACAAAGAAAGCTGGTAGGAAAAGAAGCACGTACAAGGTAAAGCCACATGCAAAGGAGGAACACATGCAAGGAGTGCATGCAAGAAGACATAACCATGCTAGGGTTAGGGTTTTGGTAAAAATTGTAATAGTTGTCAAACTGATAGGTGAGTATAAATAAATACATAGGGAGTCTAGGTCAGGGGTTTTTTTGGTTGCTCCTAGATTTTGGAGTAGAGGACGTGTTATCACAAAAGAACATTGTATGCATAACCTATTCTTGTGATAAGTTATTGAGATGTAGAGATTAAGTAGGGTATATCTGGAGGGTTAGATCACAGGCTAAAGAACCCAGTGTAATCTAGTATGTGTCATTAAAGATATTGACCCAACTGAGGGAGAATTGTAATGTGCACAACGCTATGACTTTGGAGAAAATATAATAAAAGCTCGCAAAGCAGCCAAATATTTGTGGATGTAGCCGAGGAGGGGGTGAACCATGGTAGATCACGTGTTATGCAGAATGATCATTGTTTATTCCTTTACTATCAATGATTAGCTATTAGATAAATGGATGAATGACTTAGTTAGAATTGTTGATTTGCATGTATGAATGACAAAATAGTTAGTATGAATGAAGGATATAATAAATGAATGAAGATCACATAGTACAATCCCATATCCCCACTCATTCCTAGGATGCAAGCACCTGAGCATTGCATCCACGCATAGAACTATCTTGGGTGAGATTGCGCAGTGCACCCTATGTACTGCGTTGCCTTCTGGTTTACCAAGGGGTCTGATAGTTTTAGAGGCTTTCTTGGAAACCTATAGTATATCTGAACCTAAGTCAACTTATGACAATAAAGTGATATTAGAGTAGATAAAGTAGTTAACCAACAAATGGTTATGTTTCAAGTTGGAACATAATGGGATTGAGTGAATGAGATCTGTTGAAGAATCGTTAAAATAATGTCATAAATGTTGAGGAAGCGTTAAAAGAATGAAAATATAGAAGGGAATGTTTAGGCCATGGAAGCCAACCAAGGAGGAGATCGAAAGATGGCTGAAAACAAAGGAACTTGAGTTTGCGCAACAAGATAACAGAGACCCTAGAGTAACATTGCACAAATATCTTGATAAATATGTGTTCACTGATTTGCATGAAGTCTTTTTCTATGATTTCCCACATGTGTTACAGGAGTGGATACTGAGGTTGAAAGAAAACCATGCAACAAATCGGATCAGATAGCTAGAGTGGAATCATGTGGAGATCACACAGTTACAACAAGTTGATAAGATATTCATGCATGCAATAGATTTCTATTTAGACAATATTGTTGCAGGATTTATCATCGAATTTCCAGTAGACACTACAAAGTATTACAATGCAATAGAGAAAGAGTTCCTAAGAGGACCGCGAGGAAGGTATATTAGGTCAATGTATACTTCCATAAATATCTTACTGTATAACAAATGTGTAATGCCTATGGATTCAAACAACTAAACTTCCCTGCGTGCATGGGGGAAGAGGGGAAGCACTGACATAAGATGGAGAAATGGAGGAAGAGATGGATAAAGGAAAGAAGGAGGAAGCCTTGGATCCAATCATTATGGAGGAAGACCAGATCAAGCAGATCATGGAAACAACTGGAAAAATGCGTAGTGGAGTACCGTACCAATATAAGATGAATAACAAGAAGAAATCCATAGTATATAGAGAGGGACTCGAAAGTGATGAAGAAGAGGTAGAGGATCTCTGGGATATGGAGAATATTGAGGAAATCCTGCGTTCAACATATGAAAGAAATAAAAGAGGTCTAAGGGAAGGAACATAAGGAAAAACTCCAATCTATGTAAAAGTCAGTGTGGAACTCATAACCCCATGTACGACTAGTACACCAAAAAGAACACATATATAGATAACCATATTTTAGTGGTAGAAGAATGATAGGACAAGGATCTAGTCACAACGCATCAACTGGGGGAGCTAGTTCAAGAAGCATTAGTCAAGGATCTACACCACATAGAGGTAGTAGTCCAACACAGTTTGCAATGGAAGGACATGATCATACCATTAGGTTACCATAATTTAGGGGTGAGGAAACAAAAGACACTGAAAATGACATGTTTATTTTTTTAAATATCTGGGAATCAAAACAAATCACAGATGAGGAGACAAAGTTGTCGCAGTTAGTCATCACACTAAGAGACTGCGCACTAGACTAGTACATGAGTCTAGATGTAAACAATCCACCAGGAACAATGAAGAAGTAAGAAGACTACTGATAAATGATTTCCAAAAGCCCATCTCAGGGGATCAATACATGAATGATATGATAGAGATCAGACAGAAACCACGAGAATCTTTCTGGGAAATTGACCAGAGATTCAAATGTTTAAAAGGTAAATTGAGGTATTCCATGACTGACATGCAGCATAGGAATTTGTTTGTGAATTCCATGTTACCACATCTAAAATACCCACTTAGACAACATAAATTCCAGACTCAAGCAGAGGCTCTGTAGACATCCTTACAACTGGAAGAAAATCGGTATCATAAGACATATCCATCCATAGAGGAATTGAAGGAGGATCTAAAGAATCTAACCTTTCAACTAAATCAGAATAAGGGAAAGGACAAGAGAGAAGTTGTTTGGTGTACCACATGCAGGACAAAAGGACACCACATGAACAAATTAGTGCAGTATATGGCCATAGGAATGCCAAATCCCTTACCAACAGGAGGATCCTGGTGAGATATTTTTAAAACACATGGGAATGATCCATATCATTGTCTTATGATGCAGAAGTACTAGACAGTACCAAAGAATGCATACTATACTTTTTCCAAGTCAGTAGGTCATGATGATAAATATTGCAGAACAATGGATTTAATGAGGGAACAAACTTCAGATACGTATAGGGTGCAAGCAGAAATGATGACAAGACAAGATGCACCTCATTTTAATTAGGTACCACCTCCATATAACAATGTGCAACAATATTAAAACAATGTGCAACCTCGGTATAATAACACACAACCACAATATAACCCCATGCAATGCAATCAGGTACCCCAGTATAATACACCGCGTTGAGATCGCATTGGCTATAGAGGTGGAGGATGAGGCAAAGGAGGATTTCGATGAGGAAGATGTCCAGTAGTGTGCCAAAAATTCCAGCAGCCAGGGCACTATGTAAGGGAATGTCCACTTCCACCTATGACATGCATGTATTTTCATGAAACATATCATGATACAGAGGACTATCCAACATTATTGGGAAAAATTCAGGAAAAGAGAAATCATAACAATCAGAATGTTCAATGGATTTCTGCAGAAGCGAGGGATGATGGAAGAAATACCAACATAGTTATGTGTAGAGGAGATAAGACAATATTTGACGCAGTACAACATAATCAAGCACAACACCAATGGGTGAATAATAATACTGAACCACATAAATAGTTCTATGGAGGGAAATAAAAAGAAATATTCAAGGAGGAAAGACAAGAGTTCCTCAAGCAATATGTTTCATCTACGTAAACCACACAACATACTCAAAATGTACCAATGTACGAGATGCCTTCATCAATGGATCACACCAGCAAAGTACCACCGATAGCGCAAGTAAGTACCATAAATACTTTTCTTCATTCATGTGTTAAACTATTGAATGATCCATCATCTGTTAAATTTTTGCAAAATATGTTCGAAAGATGTAACACAGAGGTAGAGGGGAAGTTAGAGAAAAAAAAATCAATAAACTCCACACAAGAAGGAGGACAAGTAGAGAATTTAGACTGAATCTCAACATTGGAGATTTCAATATGGGGGATATCATATTAGACATAGGCTTCGAGGTAAATGTGTTACTGAAGAATACATGGAAATGCATGGGAGAGCCCACATCAGGTTATTCACCGATCCAATTGAATCTATAAAACCAACACAAAGTTCTACCAATTAGAAGACTTAAGGGTGTGACAGTAGATATGGATGGAGTGTGCACCAAGGTAGACTTTGAAGTGATAGAAATAGTAGATGGTACAACACCTTATGCAAAATTTCTTGGACTGGATTGGGAATTTGATAACCAAGCCATAATCAACTTGAAGACAAGGAAGATGATATTTGAATCACGAGACTATAGAGTCATTGCGACTTTAGATCCATTGGAAGGATAAATGTTTGTATAACCCACTTTCTTAGATCTAGAGGAAATCAACCAGTTATACAGAACCACCATGCACAAAGAAGATTATGTAAACCCAATGACAAATGGAATACTTAGCTGGAGGATCATCACATCATGTGCTTCTGATTCCAATACAGGGTTGGAGAATTGGCAGCAGAGATTATATGAAGTCTCCATGAGAATATGCACAAGAATAGACCGCGCAGTAAGATGGGTAGGTACAGAGATAGGAGAACCTCCCAGTTTTCATGGGGTGAATGAATTAGAAGAATTCCTAACAAAATACGAAGATGAAGTGTTAGAAAATTAGAGGCTCTTATCCTTGGACATAGCACTCAAGGAAACACCTGCAAGATGGTGGGGTGCGCACAAAGAAACAATTAAGGAGGAGTACCAATGTAAGTGACTACTACGCATTAGATTCGATGAAGAGCAGGGAAGCAAGGAAATGCAGATATATGATGGATGGGGGACACCAACAGAAAGCTTGGATAAGTGCAAAATACTGTGGAGGATGACACCACTGAAGGAATGGCCTCATCACTTCATCTGCACATTGAAAGGAACTACAGAAAAATGGTATGTAGACTAGGAACTGCGCAGAGGCATTGTAGAATGAACCACATTACAACAAAATTTTATAGTCACTTTATCATTTGAATATGAGAACCCAAACATGGATTCAACACTCAAACAGATAAGGGGGTTAATATTTGTCGATGAAACAGAAGTTGAACTCATGACATAGTATCAACAACAAAACAGACAGTCAGTCAAAGAACTATTTTCATGCTACCATGTGCAAGAAGAAGGACCAGATGAAGATGACCTGCGTAATGTTCATATTACAGTTTTTGAAGGTGAAAGAGAGGTGGAAGGTCCATCTCTGGAATCCAAATTTTTTGCTGCACCAATCAAGGTGAAGAAAGTCAACATTCAGACAACCGATAATCCCAAAATGGCCAGTATTGGAGACTATTGGGATGAACAAATAGTGAAATGAATAACATAGTTACTGCACGAGTACAATGACCTATTTCCAACAACATTTTTCATAAATGAGAGGCACAACGAGAGAGCTAGGTGAGATGAATATACCTCTCAAACCTGAAGAAAGACCTGTTAGATAGAGACCCTATAGAATAAACCTAATATACAAGCAGAAAGTAAGAGAAGAAATCGATAAGATGCTGGAAGCAGGGATCATAGAACCAATAGAAGTATCAAAATGGATAAGACCTATGGTAGTTTAGGAGAAGAAACAAGGAAGCATAAGTATATGTGTTGGGATGAAGAAGTTGAATGATTATTTCCTACATGACCCTTTTCCTACCCCTTTTATAGATGAGGTATTAGAAAATGTAAGGGGGCACGAAGAATACTAATTTACAATGGATTCTAAGGTTACCATCATATCAAGATATCTCCAGAAGACAAGTACAAGACCACTTTTTCCATGGAATGGGGATTGTACCAGTACACAGTGATTCCTTTTGGGCTGAAGAATGCACCAGCTATATTTTCAAGGGTTGTAATAGCTGCTTTGAAGGAGTTCATACATCAATTTTTAGAAGTGTATATAGATGATTGGATCGTATATATTCTATTAAAATACCATGTGGAAGTGTTAAGGATGATGTTGGGAAGATGTAGGCATTGTCAGATATCATTGAATATCAAGAAGTGAATTTTTGGGACACCATTTGGAATACTATTGCGCCACAGTGTGTGCAAACAAGACTTGGTAGTAGATCTTGCCAATATTGTTGTGATTGTCAATTTATCACCACCAAAATCAATGTGTCAGTTGAGAGCAACATTGGGAGATATAGGCTACTACAAGAAATTCATAAAAGGATATGAACAAATCACTTCCCCAATGGAGAAACTGTTAACGAAAGATACTAAATTTCAGTGGAATGAGGACTATCAACAAGGTTTGGACACTCTAAAAGAAAATATGGTCACAAGTTACAACACTTATTCTTGTTGGGTATGTGTTATATTCTTTGCACGAGTAGTAGTGTATGAGCGCCTGCGCCAGATCG
>CBVK0100462990.1:0-12016 GCA_900067695.1 Picea abies | reverse complement strand
TACAGTTATTTTTACAGACTGGGGGAAACAGGGTGTTACAGGGCAAGCACCCAGGCTCTACAAGTCATGTTGGGGGAAAAAGTCTAGTCACTGCTAGTCATACTGGCAATAGGTTTGTAGCCTCTGCGAGTCATGTTATCGACCCATCACCAACCTCTGCAAGTCATGTTCGAGATGTGCAACTAGCCACTGCTATTCATGTTGGGGGCATTGATTTTGTTGAGAAACCTAGACGGAGAGGATGTAAGCCTAAGTTCGCTTGTAAGATTTGCAAGGGAGATCACCTTACTCATATGTGCCCTGGCATTCCAGAGGTACAAAGATTGTGGTCCCTGACTGCAAGCTCTTCTGATTCTGAGTCTTCTGAGGTTTCCTCATAGTATATCCAGCCTTTGGTTGATGAAGTGGTCGTGTCGATGCAATCTTCGACTAGTCCCACTCCTCTTTTGGGGGGTGAGATACCTGTAGACCATGTTGTCTCGTAGCCTATTCAGTCAGTGGTTGAGAAAGTAGTCATGCCGATGCAGTCTTCGGTTGATCCCACTCTTCTCTTGGAGAGTGTCGAGTCTACTAAAGTGGTCATGTCAATGCAATCTTCAGCTGATCCCACTCTTCTCTTAGAGAGTGATGTGTCTATTGATTATGTTTTTAGCATTTCCAATTCAGTATTTTTAGAACAAGGGGGCATTCCGCTAGTTTTGAGCACACCCCCTCCAAGCCCTATGATGGTTTCCTTTGATTGGAATGACCTTGTTGAGCCTCGCCTTCCTTCTTCTACACCTTTTCAAATAAGGGTTGAAGTTAATTCAACAAACATTTATCGATGTATTGTGGATGAAGGAGCCTCTGCAAGTATTTTATCCTCCTCGGTTTGGAAAGTCTTGAGATCTCCCGAGCTTGTGTATGTGTCGCATGAGCTGTTGGCTTTTGATAGACATCCTAGTGAATATTTGGGGGTTCTTCGTCAGTTGCCTATCTCGTTAGGTGGGAATATTGTCCTTGTTGATGTTATAGTGGTGCAAGGCCCGTTAGATTTCAATATGCTTCTAGGGCGTGATTATGTATATGCTATGAACGTTGTGGTGTCTATGCTCTTTCGGGTGATGCATTTCCCTCATAATGGAAGCATTGTCACTATTGACCAACTAGCATCTAATAATCACCATCCTAATTCGACGTTATTTCAGGCTACCCCTTTATATGTTCCTAGTGTTTGTGTAGACTCTACCTCGCCACGAGTTAATTATGTGGCATCTTATCCTTGGTGTTCAATTGCTTCTGAGTAGGAACTTGTGAAATCATGTTTGTCTTCTCAAGACTTGGTCTCAACAATTGATCTGTTGGTTTATCCAATGGGGGCATGGGAGCCCTTGCTTCCCCCTCTTGGTACAAGTGATTTCGTCGGGATTACTAGAGAAAATTAGCCCTCTTGGAGTCTTCCTTAAGCCCTTTTCAGACTCTTTAAACATGGAAAAATTGTCGAGCGATCTTGTTTCCCTTCATGCCCGCCAAACTAAAACTTGAAGGCACGTCTGTCCGGCGGTAGTTTACCCCTTTTTCGGTCTGGATGGTCAATTGTACGAATAAAAGTATACTCTAGGAACTTCGGTTCGTTAAAAGAGTATTCTCAGGTATAAGTTTAACCATTTTTCGGGCTTGAGGGACTAAATTTACGAAAAAGGAACATTCTCCTTGGTTTTGGTTTATCACCTTTTCCGGGCCTTGGAGATTACTTACGAAAAAAGAACCCCCACGGAGTCCATAGTTAAGCTCTTTTCAGACTCCCTAAAATTGAAAAGATCGTCGAGTGACCTTGTTCTTTCACACTCGTTAAATTGGTCCAGAGGAACATCTACTGGCATGAGTTTACCCCTTTTTCCGACCTATAGATTATGGAGGAAAAAGATACACCTCGAGAGATTCGTCTCGCCAGGAGAGTTCTCTTCGGTAAATTTTATACTTTTTCGGGTTAAGGAGAGTAAATCTAGAAAAAGGTAGTGAGTCCATAGTTACTCTCTTTTCAGACTCCTTAAAATTGAAAAGATTGTCGAGTGATCTTGTCTGTGTCACACTCGTTAAAATGGTTTTGAATAGACGTCTTTTCGGTGCTAGTTTACCCCTTTTTCGAACCGACTAAACTATTTTTGAAAAAGGTACCCTAGTGGAGTCTTCTTTTACATTTTTTTAGACTCTCTAAACGTGAAAAAAACACTGAGCTTATCTTCTCTGGGCTCGCTAAAATTACATTGAAGGGGGTTTCAACATGTCTTGTTAATCGCATTTGCATCTCTATGTCTTTGGCCTAAACTGAACCTTTGAAGCATGCCTTATACACAAACCTTGTAGCACTTTGCCTCTGCGACCTGACACCTTGACCCATGGAGGAATTTTCCCTGAGTGTCATTTTCTTGCACACGTCTCTTTGCTCTGAGCATTAGTGTGTTCCTTGCGCTTGGAACTAGTATGCTTGTGACACTAGTTCCTCCTTTGTAATGTAGCATTCTTTTATTCTTTTTCAAGCTCTTTAAAAAATTGAAAAAGACAAAAATAAAAAAACCCAAAAAGAGGGAATGGAAAATATATATTCTTTTTTGGCAGCACAATGAGTCACCCTTGGACAAAGCACATCCTTTCGTTTGTTCATCAAGCTTTGGGATCTAATATGACCTTAGGAAGTTGTTCTCGCTACATAGAGTTGTGTCCTCCTCCATTTGGTTACTCTTCCAAACACATGGAGAGTTTGCATTGTCGCTTGCATCATGAACTTATGTCAATGTCATGTTGCCCGAGTCTGATCATCTTTCATGCTCTTGTCCAAGGGAAGTTTCACCCAGCCTGAGTCGGCCTTTCTACAGTTTGTCTCTTGCTCTCATGTCCGGCCATCCAGAAAGTCCAATCAAGTCCTTGTTCGAAATCAATGAAGTTCTCTGCCTGATCATCGCGATCCTCTTATCTTTTCTCGACGAGTCGTCTAAGACCTCTGGGTAGTGAAGTCATACACTTACATTGTACTCCTACCCAAGTTTTGACGATCTTGAAGTTGTTGCTCGAGCTCTGAAGACCTCATCTCCAGCCATCAGACATTATTGGGTTCTTGAAGATGGATATTATACTTGTATATCTTTGATTTTGAGATGCATATCTGTTGTGTATTGCACATGGCTACACTTTATATAGTTATATGACATGGATCTGCAGTGTATTTGATTGGAAACCATGCTTTATTTCATCCCGAGCATGGGTATGCCCGCCTCGGAGAGAATTGTTATTTTTGCAGATGGAACCTCCCGAACTCTAGTCCCAAGCTCACTCGTTTCATACATTGGTGAAGGTTTTGTAATTTATTTCGGCCATCATATGCTCTTATGACCTCACACATTAGGGGGCATCTATTATAGCCTTAAATTGCTCTACACATGCATACCTGACACTTGGCCCTCTTACTTGCATTTTTTGCCAAGCCATCACTGAGTTGCTCTTCTAAAAACCCATTTTTTGAAGATGTACGCACCATGCACCACTACTACCCGTGTACATACTCTTGTTGCACCATTACAACCCACGTACGTATGCATGTTGCACCACTACAGCCCGCGTATACTTTCAAAAGTTGCAAAAAATAAAAAGTTGCAAGGAATTTGTTGAAATTATGGGTTATTGGGTAGTTTCCCAACTAATCCACAACCTATAGCCCGTCACCTAACCGAATAACCATCCTTTTGTCATATAAAAGGAGGTGTTGGGGTCTCATTCCATATCTAGACATAAGAACAATGAAACTCTGCCCGTTTCACATCCCCTCCTTGCCCCAAGCATTTGCATCCCTTTGGTGAGAATTGCCTCAGAATTCCCCAATTTTCCTTCCTTCCTCCATCAGAAACCCATAGGAGGTGTTGGGGTCTCATTCCATATCTAGACATAAGAACAATGAAACTCTGCCCGTTTCACATCCCCTCCTTGCCCCAAGCATTTGCATCCCTTTGGTGAGAATTGCCTCAGAATTCCCCAATTTTCCTTCCTTCCTCCATCAGAAACCCATCATACTTCCCAAGAAGAAGGTTGAGAGGAGAAGCCATATGAAGGTGCACTTGGAGCTTGGTGAAGAGGAGCCCGGACTAGGTTCGTGAAACAATAGTCAGTTTTGGTTGTAAGTGATCATTGTATTATCAATAAAAGAAGTACTTTTCCTGTCCCAAATCATGATGTGTCGAATGTTTCCATTTGATTTATGTTTTTATTCTAACATCTAACCCTTATTCGTATATGAAATGCATGCTTGTCGCTTTCTGTTTGTCTGTCTTTGAATGCATGCCAGCCTTGGGAGGAGGTTTGCAATCAGGGAAGCTATCAAGCGCGAGAGGATCATCACCAGACGCGGAGTAGAGGTACAGTTACTCGATCCTTCTCACTTTGTTTTTCTTGTATGAGTCTGGGGTATGTTTAGGGTAGTTAGAGAAGTAGGAGACTTTTTAAATGGTTATTGATCTACCTACATTGTAAACCTTAGTGTAGCCATAGGGGGGTTTTCCCCGCTAGCACGTTCCACATACCACCGAAAATGGCATGAGATGTACTATCCATCTAGAATAGTCTTACCTGTAAATATATCAAAAGTCATATCATTATCCGTCAAACAAACTTGGGTCCATTACCCAAACCTTTGTGCTACCGGAATTCGCTATTTGACTTTCTTCAAGGGTTGATATCAATGACAACTAACCCAATTAATCAACAGTTATTTGTTAGTCAACTGGCTCTGGTTCGCAGCTGGTTGAGTTGGATTACTTATCTTAGTTGGTTCTACTGACTTAGTCAATTTGTATTTTTTGGTCAACTCCATGGGCATGGTCGATTCTCCTCAACTAGTTGAGTTGGTTGACTTGGTCAATTTCTCTTGTTTGGTCGAGTCGCTTTGCATGGTTGATTAGCTTTCTTTGGGAAATTGTCTTTCAATGGTCGATTGCATCCTTTTCGTCGGTTCGACCAACCTGGACGATTCTTCTCGTCTAGTCAATTCTACCCATGATGTCGATTCTTTTATAAATCTCAAGCATACTAAAAAAATCCAGTTCCTTTGCCCCCTTTTTAATGTATTCTGAGTATGTTTATGCAATCTATTGAGATCATTTTGTGGCTCTACCCTCTTGTTGATCAATATTTGCGAGTGGCTCTACCCTCAATTCTTTTGGAAAGAAGTGCATTTGAATCTTCCATCAACATACAAATTGTTGTCCACCCTTTATTCCACATCTACAATCAATAGAGTCTTCTTCTTTCCCTTCTTCTGGAACTGCTTAGGGTGTTTCTTGAGGTGTAATTTCCAGCGTTATTCTTGTAGTATTTGATGGGGGGTACTATTTTTTGAGGGATTGTTGCACTTTTCTTAGAAACCCACTTCTTGTTCTTCCCCCCCTTATGTTGTTCTTGTTGTTCCAATTGCTTGTGCACTCCAAATTTTTATTTTCGATTGTCCCTTCAATGTAATGTGCTTGTACACTAGCTTCAATGGATATGGGCTTAAAAAGAATCAACTGTATTCATTTTGGATAATACAATGCCCCCAAGTATTTCCTTGGAATTTTGAGGATTTTGATAGAGATTGCTAGTTGAATGGATCTCTTCCTAAACTCAATAGTGAACTCTTTCACAAACTATATTGATCTTTGCCTCAAATAATGCCACATGATCTGATGATCCTCCCCATAACCAATTGGGTAAAATTGATCTTTAATCACTGTCTTGAATAATTCCCAATTGGTTATTGGTGGTTCATTTTCAATAATCCTCGTAACATCACTTTCCCACCATGCCAAGGCATGGCCCTTAAGCTTCATATGGGGAAATGCAATCCTCTATTTTCCATTGACTTCATGTACACTATAGTATACCTCCATTTGTTGTAACCACTAGTTCAATTTAAAGGTATCAACTCCTCTTACAAATGGTTTGATGTCCTTTTTGCCTCTACATGGGAAGGTACTTGGCTTATACTATAAGTGCATTCTCCATTCTTGGTCTCAGGTTCCTTTTTCTTTTACTTATATTCTTCCTCTTTGCCTAAGCCCATACTAGATTTTTTATGGGCTTGCTTCTCCTTTTGTGTCTCCTATAACCATTGAGCGAAAAAAACCATGATAAGACATGGCCCTTAAGCTTCAAGTGCGAAAATGCAATCCTCCATTTTCCATTTTCCATTTGTTGTAATCACTAGTTCAATTTAAAGGCATCAACTCCTACATATGGTTTGATGTCCACTTTTGCCTCTACATGGGAAGGTACTTGGCTTCTACTCTAGGTGCATTCTCCATTCTTGGTCTCAGGTTCCTTTTTCTTTTACTTATAATCTTCCTCTTTGCCTTAGAATCTTCTTCTTTGCCTTAGCCCATACTAGTATTCTTATGGGCTTGCTTCTCCTTTTGTTTCTCATGTAACCACTGAGTGAAAAAAACTTCCATTTCTACCATTTGATTCTCTAATAGAATTTTATGAGGCTCTACATCACTAGTCTTCTTTGGGGAATCATCCATGGCTTGGTTTGTATACTCTCTTCCCCTTCTTCTCATGCCAATATCAAGGTCAATAGTAAGAAAATCTCTACCTTCTAACAACTTTTGCAATTAAGTAGGCATCCACTATGTGTAGGAGTTAAATCACTCCAATACTGATATGATCCATAAATGATAGGTATATGGTCTATCCATCTTACCAACACAGATCATTTTCATAAAATTAAAATGTTTGTCTTTGACAGTCATCTTTTATACTAAAAACACATTGCT
Source organism: Picea abies (assembly GCA_900067695.1). NCBI lineage: Eukaryota > Viridiplantae > Streptophyta > Pinopsida > Pinales > Pinaceae > Picea > Picea abies. The sequence goes on along the minus strand of CBVK0100462990.1, from coordinate 5,237 downwards.
CACAGCATTGTTCATTAATAAAGAAAATTTTCTCTATTTTGTATTTGGCTTCATGATTTGGTTTGCTTGCTTTGTAATACCAAGACAAAACACCAAATAATAAGGGGAAATGTTAATTATGTTAGGCACAATTAGTAAAGAACATGTTATATTTCAACCCAATAACATGGTTAATAAACACCTCTATGTTCATTTCACCTTAATGGAACCACAAATCAATCGCCCGCACACATTTTCCCCTTCCCCTTCATGGATTTGTGAGTGAATGGTATTTCACCCTCTCTAAAAAGTCATGGGTCGGGTCTGATTTATTGTAAAACTTTCATTGGTTGGGACTACCATCCTCTCATACAGTTAAAGATTGTTTGTCTTCTTTAAACATCTTATGTACCTTCCATAAAGATCGGTTTTATGTCTTGATATCAAATCTCAATTGTCTTGATATCAAATCTCAATAATATTCATTTGTGATCATTTATTCGATCGGGAAATATGTGAAATATTAAAGGATTTGTTTTTTAGATGAAAGTTTTCAACAAATTCCATATCTCTAAGAAACTTTAAATGCATTTATACTTTGAAATAACCAAAGCTACCATATTTCAATCTATCTTTTTACTAGAGCATATGGTAAGAACAATGTTAAAAAATATGAATAAAATACATAAATATATAAAAAATAATAAAAAAATACATAAAATATAAACAATTTAATATATATATATATAAAAGAGAATTAAAATTATTAAACACTTAATATGTAAAGTTTGCTAATTTATATATCATGTAAGGTTAATATGTAAAGTTTGCTAATTTATATATCATGTAAGGTTAATATGTAAAGTTTGCTAATTTATATATCATGTAAGGTTAATTATACAAGTGCAATACATATCCAAAACAAAAGAGCATGCACAAAGAATGCCAAACAAGCTCCAAGCTCACCCTCAATGACAACTCTTCAACACAACTCCACAAACTCCAAACTCCAAATGCTTAATGACAGAGGTGTGAGGCACATAAGGGGGTGGGGTCCTTAAAGAACATTGTTTAAGGGTTTGGTGGGGAGGGGGCTTTAGGGTTTTTTGCTGTTTAAGGGTTTGGTGGGGAGGGGGCTTTAGGGCTTTTTGCTGTTTTTTGTTTAATTGCTCAGTTTTTTTTGCCACAGGTAGGCCGAGATTGGTTCAGAGCAGAATTGGTTGAACTGGCCAGTTCCGTAGCCAAACCAGTTCAAGGGCCGGTCTGTCATCCTCTAAGGTCAAACCGGCTGAACCCACCGGTTCCAGTTTAGCCTGTTTTTAGAACACTGACAAGGAGAGATGAAACTATTAATGGAAATCCCAGCATAAGTTATCATGTATCCTCTGTGCAGAGAGTGAGCAAAGAATCATCTTCAAAACCCATGTAAACCCTTCCTCCAGACTTCCCACTTCCATCTTAAATGAGGAAACTCATTCTGAATCTTGGAAATTAGAAGAGTTTGGGCCTCAGGCTTGCTGTCTGGATGCATAAAAAAGTCAACATCAAATAGCATAGGGCAGAGACCTATCAATTTTCTAATTAATGTGCATGTATTTTCCACTCTTAATAGAACTACATGTACAACCAGTCTCTTCAAAAACTTCCATCCAGAACTGTAACTGTTGTCTCCCATTCTATCCAAGCCATGCTCAAAAGTATACCAAGCACCTGGTCCAATTATAAGGGTGTTTAATAGAGGAAACTCCCTTCCTAATTGTTCAAAACTAGGCATGTTTGATGGCTTTTTAGGAAATCCATCCCAATGTCCATCTTCATCAAAGGCCAAAATCGGGTGCTCCAGCAGTAGCTTCTCAACAAAATCTTTTCCTGAAAGAAGTCCTATGAGACTGCTTAGCTCAAAAGAATCTACTACAAGTGTTCTCAAATTTGGCATACCCTCTGCCTTAAACAGCTTCCCTGGCCTCTCCATTGAAAGGCGAAGATATGCCAATAAAGGTGCCCTAATAATCAAGCTTTCTGGGGAGCAGCATTCCAATTTTAATTCAACTAGTTTACAAGCATCTAATTCGAGGGACACTGGTGAATTTGAGACGGTCCAATAACAAACTCTGAGTTGTGGCAAACAAATGCCAGGATCTTTGAGGCCTCCAACATTAATCAAATGAAGAATTTCCAACGCAGGAAAGCATTCATTGATCATGGTAAGTGATTCATCGTTTAGTCGAATAAATTCAAGAGTCAAGCTGGTGAGCATGGCCATCTTTTGCATTCCTTCAACAGACAGCCATGCATTCCTCAACTCCAGAGAGCACAAAGCCTTACCTGCAATTCCCCACCCATAGAGAATGTTAGTTGAATGGCCCAGAAAACGTTTGCATGCAACCAATAAAAGATGGAGAGAAAATGTTTGAGAACCTGACATAACAAAGCAGTTATCTGCCCATAAAACACCCATAAAAAATGTCAATAGAGTCGCTGAAACTAGTTTGGAAATAAACAGAGGAGAATGAAGCTAGAAAGATGTGCATTCGTAGAAAGGTCCAAATGGCAGAGAAATTAGCTCCCGAGACAATAAAATATCTATAAAAATGTCAGTCATGGCCCATGAAAAATTTGCAGGTCCAGCAGAGAACTCAACTGAATAGGAAAAAACTGAAAAGGAGCTGACAGGGGTAAAAGAACACTCCTTAATAAAAGCATACACTGATAATATCATCCGAGTAAAGGAAGAAATTTAGGAAAAGAAGACAAGAAGGGTGATAGAAAGACTTGAAAGGAAAGAAAGTTAAATCTGCGAAAAACATATCTATCCAGAATCAAGATCAACTTTGGTGTCAAACAATAGATAATGTGGCTGAAAGGAACAATGTTTAGTAGAGTCCAGTGTGAAGTAAAAGCCGTTTAATATAAAGTACAAAATACAAAAGTGGATAGAACAAAGTGATGATTGAAAATTTATAATTATAAGTGGCTGTTTCCACAAGGACTAAGCACCATGCAGTCTCCCAATGATTGCAATATATGATGCAGTTTCCCAATGATTGCAATATATGTTGAGATATATACTATCCAGCATATAGACTGCATGGCCTTGTCTTGTTTGTCTTGTCCTGTGAAGGCCTCTTAAGCACGGTGAAAACGTGGATGTCTGAAAAAGCATGGAATTAGTTGTCATCTTAAAAGAAAAACACAAACCTAACCGTTTTGCAATGGAAATTAAATTCGATGAAAGTCAATCACCAAAAAAAATTATAGATGTTGCTGTTAAACAATTCCGTCGAGTGAAAATATTGCTCAATTAAATTACTGAAATTTGTCCATTTTTCAAGTAGTTTACCACCTACTTTAAGCAAATAGGTGGCCAGAAGATAACTGAACTTACGAAATGATTGGTTTTAGTTTATTTGAAATATCAAGCAGCTTAAAGAAACCATGCATGAATTTCATGGCCAGTTGAACTAATTTGAATAAATACTTTGAAGTTCAGGAGGAGAATCATGCGATGCTTTACTGTTCTATGTAGGAGCAAGAAAGATTGACACAAGAAGAACTTATATAACCTTGAAGTATCAAGGTAAAACAAAATTTCCAATTTCAATTTCTTAAAAGTGTCAAAATTAAAGTGTAAGATGAGGGTTTCAAAAGTTTCATTGTGATACTCACAATCTCTGGAAATGACTGACAGGACGTTGGTACAGCGCCAACAGGACTGCTGCCAGAAGTCGGTTATGCAGAGCTCCCTTAACGACCCAGCAACTAGCGGCATCCATTCCATCACAAAATCAATGTCGGTTAACCAGAAATCGTTGAGCTCTCCTTCGACCTCTTCATAGGAGAGTCTTTGCATCGATTCCTCCATGTCGAACCGCACAGACTGGACTTGAACCAGTTTTGACAAAATGGGTTTCACTGTGATCTTAAATGGTGTGATTCTAACCCCGGCCCTTGACCTCAGAAATTGACTGTATGTACAGTAAAATCTGATGGAATGGACATGAAAAGACAATTGAAGCAAATGCTTGCTTGCCAATCTGCAGCGACTTAAATCGGAAGCGTCGTGCAGTCGGCTTAGAATGTCGACAATAACCTGCCCTGGTAGCCTTTCAAGATCCTCACCTTCCTCCATTGCTCTCATACAAATGAAATAAGATGTAATGAAGTGGGGTGTTTAACAAAAGCAAAGAATCAGCCTCTCAATGAAGAACATATATTTACTTATAGAATAAATAGATCTGAGGGTCAATGGGGAGGTCAATTAAGAACATATATTTACTTATAGAATAAATAGATAGAGGGTCCAATGGGGAGGTCGAATTTGGGGTGGGGAGGGGAGCGGAGGGGATATACACATTTATATGGTTTTCGAATTACAGAAGATAAGGTATACATATTTATTATGTAAATTAATTTAGTGGATAACTATGATTTAGAATAGTTATTATTAGTTGTTATTTACAAATATAGGTTTATTTATCAGTATTATTTAAGGAAAACCATGCTCATGCTCTCTGGAATAACTTGTTAGTGTTCTGTAAGGTTATAGACTTTCACTCTTGGGGAGCTTGGGCCATTAATATATTTCCTTAAGCATGAGGAAGAGGAGCTCTAAGCTAATAAAAAACAATTTTATGTATTATTCTAAGAGCAAAAGGTGGTTTCAATCTAGATACTATATGTAACAAAGTTGGTCTCCTCTCTCAGAGCTCTTAGCTAATCAAAAGCAGTTTTAAGTCTTACTCCAAGAGCAAAAGGTGGTTTCAATCTAGATAGTATCCCTTGTTGATATTATGGTAGTTGCGGGAGGTATTTACCTCCACGTGTAAACCTGACGAGAATAGGATATTCCGAGAAGCAAGAAGAAACCCTAATGAGTTGACTAATAACCCTAGAAGACTTGTCGACTCAAGAAGATAACTTGTATTAGGTTATTAGCCTCCAAGAGAAGAAGTCGGCCAGAAGAAATAATATATACTGAACAAACAGATACCCAAAATGAGAAGTCGACCCAGACAATTAACCAGAATTACTATAAATACAGGAGGCCAGTCTTCATTCTAGCAGGCAATCTTAGAATTGCAGAGCAACACTTGTGCACAGGTTTGGAGGAGAGTTGCCATTGCAGTTGCTGCAGCTAGCAGATCACGTTTGGCTTGGACTATCTCTTGGTTAGGGTTTGGACTATCTGATCAGCTCTTGTTGGTGCGATATCCTTGGGGAAAGGTGCGCTACCCTTTGTTTGGCTATCTAGCCTAGGG
>CBVK0100462989.1:0-12016 GCA_900067695.1 Picea abies | reverse complement strand
CAACAAGTCAATGTTGGTAAGGGCCAAGTGTAAAGGAGGAGACCAATTAAAGAAATTAAATTCAAGTTGGAAAAATAGATGGGAAGGAAGAAAAAACCACCATAAAAGGTTAGAGCACCTTAAAAAAACCATCATAGGGTAGAGTAACATGAAAGTTCAAGTTTTTTGTGCTCCATTTTTCTCCCACATCGAAAAAAAAATCCCTATATAATCAAAGCATGGTTACAAATTTTTTAACTATTCACATCCAATTCATGATCCAAGGGAGAGAAGGCCCTATGAATTTTGGATGAGAATCCAACTTATCCAAAAAGTAGGAAAATATAAATAAATTAAACGGAAGGGGAAAATCCCTGCTAGGAAAAAATTGTTTGTTATCAAGAGACACAAAACAAGGGTTAGTATTTCCAAACTCCATAAATTGCAAGGAACATTCCACAAGTTTATAAAATTCAAAGGAAATAAAGGAAATAGATGCCCAAATGGGGATCCATCGACAAAAACTAGGGAAAAAACAAGGCAAGGGATCCTTTAATACTATTGATACCTCATTATCCATCCATATTACTAAGTTGGTCCACTTTTTGTTTTGTAACATTTTTTTTTCAAAATGTGTAGGATGTCGACCATATTTGTCCTCCTGTCAAAGCATGGTAGATGGACTAGTTAAACTAATAAATATGTAATCATTTGCTTTTTTCTAGGAAATAAAAAAAATATCATTTCACATAATAAATATACTTACAAACATGCAGATGAAGGCCTATAGACCATTTTGGCCACTGTGATGTGTGGCATGAAATTTTGCAAGCCTAGCTTTGGAGGCCTTGTCTTGAAACATACACTAAGTCAATATAACTATGCACAAATAAAATATAAAAATTGTTTAAGAAATTTGATATAATATTATGAGAAAATTAAAATACCTAGGTACTCTCCTTGCCAGAGTTCCTCCGTGAATTTGACTTCTCATATGATTTTACAAGTTCTTTCCATAATTTTAAACTGACATTAATTGGCCTTTTTTTGAGCCTTTGCTCGAGCGAGAGTTTTTATATCTTCTTTGTTTGGCTGCACCTGAATCTCTTGAAATTTTGAGACATTTATATTTTCACCTTTTTTATTGACCAGCCTACGCTAAATTCAAAATCCATGTCGTGAGTTACAACTTTTTGCAGGTGCATTGGTATCTTTGAGAACAAAAAATTGATATTGCTTTGAACCGTTGAAGGAATGATTCCTTCAACCTGTTCACAAAAACCTTCCTAGCATTTGACATTTGGATTTCTCCTGAAACCATGTCGTATTCTATCCTTGTATTATAGGTACCAATGCAAGATCCAAAACATGGCATGGTGGAAGAAGTTTGGGTTCTATGAGTGGCTTCAACATTGGAGTTCTCTGATCTCTGTTCCAAATTCTTAGAGTTTATCTTCAATGATTTCCTCCTTGATCTTCTTCTCAATCCAGGAGTGGTTGGGGAATCAATTGATTCCATTTGACATGGTTGATTTTCTTGCAATGTTTTAGGGGTGTTAGAAGATCATTTTTCTATGCATCTTGTAAGCGTTTTCAAGTCCACAACCTCAAGTTTTTTAACGGACTCCATCCCCAATATCGAAGCCAAGACATCTTTCTCCTGGTTAGTCTCATATCCATAGATATATAACATAATTTTTTTTAAAAATTTTTGAATAAAAAACAAAAAACTGAAAAAAAATAAAATGAGACAATTAGAAATCTATAAATTGACAATGACTTACCTCATTGTGGCTAGATTTTGCTTCCTTCCCTCTGCTTGAAATTTTAAGCGAGCTAGGTAAAATCCCTTCTGTCATAATTTCGGCAAGTCCACTTGGTCACGATTTGGTAACGACTTTTTAGGGTGCTTATTTCTTTTCCCGTCTTCTTGTTTTTTTTTCCTCTTCTTGGTTCCTGGAAAAACATTAGCCTCTATTAGTTTAAATGAATCAAAAAGTCTAGTGTTATCAATCAACTGTATTATATATTTCAGAAAAAATCCATCAAATTAGATAGGCATGGTCAGGAATCACTTTTTATTCTTATGAAAAATAAAATTACTCCATTTTGTGTACTGTCTAGCAACTTCATTCATGAAGAAATGATCACAAACAAACTTGGGAAAATAAAAAGGTTCCAACAACATTTTAGTTCAATCTAAACTCAAATCGTTTTACCTCTGTCTCATCTTGTCTTAGGTTGATCTCAGCTCCGTCCAACTCTATTCCACCTCATTTTTGGAAAGTTTCACCTCTATTCGACCTCAATAAACCTAAACCTATGATTGGTTGCACCCTTGTATTTTGAAAATGAGTTTTCATTCTGGCTCGTGGGATATTTTTTGTTGTTGTTGTTGAACCACCAGTCGATGCTAAATTCAATGCAATCGACATCAACTTTATCACCAACTTTGGGCATCAACGTAATCTCTTTGGGGCACAAGAGTCGATGCACAAAGCGCCTAGTGTAGTTCCTAAACTAGGATAATTAGGACAAGGGCCAACTTAGAGATTGGCATTAGATATTATGCACGGCATAAATAAGGTGAGAGTAGTGTTGCATGAATGTCCAACAGTAAATGAGACCACCAAGGAAAACTTTGAGGGAATATATTGAAGTGGTAGTTGGTCATTGAGTGAATCCACCAACTCACATTTGACAACAAACATTGAGCAATAAGAAACCCCAATTATGAGATAGAATTCTAGACAAAATATTGTAGTTCCTAAACTAGGATAATTAGGACAAGGGCCAAATTAGAGATTGGCATTAGAGATTATGCATGGCATAAATAAGGTGAGAGTATTGTTGCATGAATGTCCAACAGTAAATGAGACCACCGAGGAAAAATTTGAGGGCATATATTGAAGTGGCAACTGGTCATTGAGTGAAGCCACCAACTCGCATTTGACAACAAACATTGAGCAATAAGAAACCCCAATTATGAGATAGAATTCTAGAAAAAATATGATTTCTTATACTTTACTTACAATTGATGAGTGTGGAGGAGGTCATGCATAATTTTCACATGTTAAATATGGGTATCCCATGTCTAGCTAAAACAAGAGAATATTTTATATTGATTCTTTAGCCTCCAGAAAGAGAAGTCGGCCCAGAAATCCTAAAGAGAGCAGTATAAATATAGGGCGCCACATCTCATTTGGCATACACGACTCAAAACTGTAGAAATTTAGTAGTGCGCAAGTATGGAGAGCAGTTGTAGCTGCAATTACTGCAACTTGTAATTTCAGTATTTATGGTTGGACTTTCTGATCAATCTTGGTAATCTTTTCTTGGTGCATTAGCCTTGATTTCCTATTGATTTTATACTGGAATTCTTCTCTCTGTCAAGGTCAAGGTGCTTGGGGGTGGCATTTGTGCTTATGGTTGGGTGACAATATTACTATATTGTCTATGGTTAAACGAGCACGCCCACTTTTCTAACAGCCCACACATCCTTCATTCAGTCTAACTACTGGAAGGAATCTAATCCATAAGGTTATCAGGCTCGTTGAAGAACTTTTGCTAGGGTTTCTAGCAGGTGCAATTACAGAAGCATTGTCACTAGGGTTACTAGCAGGTGCAGTTGCAAAACCCTAAAACCTCTTGCCAAACACCTTATGATGGAACACCTTACTTAATGAAAGAATATTATAGTATGCCTTAGTCTAGCACACCTATTGGCACTCTCAGAAGACAAAAACATCAAGGTTGTGATTTCAGGTCAAAGTCAATGTTTGACCAACTATCAGTCAATAGAAATCATGAATGAAAAGATGGATCATCTACACTACTCAACTCTTACAAGAATTCTTGAATATGACATGTGGATAATTGATAGTGGAGATTCCAAGCATATGATAGGAGACCAGGTCATACTCTCCAATCTAAATGAAAATAAGAGATCTTGCAAGGTAGAACTTGGAGATAAGAACACCTATCCAGTCGAAGGAATTGGTCAAGCCTCCATCAAATTGAAAATAGGTAACAATGTTCATTTGAGCAATGTCTTATATGTACCTGGTTTAGAAAAGAATCGTGTATCTATATCTTGCCTAGAATACAAAGGAAATAGAATAACATTTGTAGATGGTGAAGTACTATCTTGGTCTAGAGACTCTAGCATAAAGAATGCTAGAGTTATTGGAAATTGTGAAGGAAGACTATACAAACTACTAGAACATAATGATGAATCTCTTGTACATGATGAATTCAATCCCAATGAACTTTGGCATAGAAAGTATGCTCATATTAACTATCAAGCATTACCTTTCCTCAAGAATATGGTTGAAGGAATACCAAAACTAAAATCTACACATGAAGGAATTTGCACAGTATCTGCTCTTGGTAAAAATGTTAAGAAGCCATTCTCAAGGAACAATAATAGATCTAAGGAAATCCTAGATCTAATACATTCAGATGTTTGTGGTCTAATGGAAGTCAAATCTCTAGGAGGTTCCCTTTATTATGTAATCTTCATAGATGATTACTCAAGAAATACTTGGTTATATCTCTTGAAGACAAAGGATGAAGTTTTCAGCAAGTTTCAAGAATTCAAAGTGGAAATAGAAAACCTAACAAGAAATAAAATCAAGAATTTGAGAATAGGTAATGGAGGATAATACACATCCAAGGAATTTGTTGTCTTTTTCAAATCAATAGGGATTAGGAGGGAGCTAACCGTTCCTCATAATCCTCAACAAAATGGTGTAGCAGAAAGGAAGAATAGATCCGTTGAGGAAACCGTGAAGGAACTAATGAATTATCAAGGGTTTTCCATGTATTTATGGGGAGAAGCAGACATGAAAAAAATATATGTTCATAACAGAAGTTCCCACCACATATTGAAGGATATGACTCCAGAAGAATCCTTCTCAGGAAGGAAATCCAATGTGGAACACTTAAGAATCTTTGGGTTCCCTTTTTACATTCATATCTACAAGGATAAAAGGAAGAAACTAGAACCCTTAGGAAATAAGGGAAATTTTGTTTGATATAGTGAATCATCTAAAGACTACATAATCTATATCCCAGAACAACATAAGGTTGAAGTTAGAAGATACATGACCTTCAATGAGAATATGGATTTCAAGAAATCTATAGAAGAATCCATATAAGAAGAAGAATATGAAGAGATTAAAGAAGAAATCACCTATCTTCCAGAAAGTCGGAATGAAGAACTAGAACAACTTGATCATTAGATGTAACCATGTGAAACTATTGAATCGGTCATTGTACCCAAAACTAGAAAATGTCCATCTTGGCTTTAAGCTAATCTACAAGAAGGAGAAAGACTCAAAGCCCCAAGTGGCACCTTCAGAGAAATAAAAAATACCAAAAGATTCTCTAGCTATGCAACATGTATGGAAAATATTATAAATGAAGAACCCACCACATTTGAAGAAGCTACTTGGAAGAAACAATGGAAAGAAGACATGACAGAAGAACACCAATCCATCATGAAAAATGACGTATTTGAAATCGTGCCTAGACCCAAATAAAAACCGGTGTTAACTTCAAAATGGGTCTATAAAATCAAACATGCAGCAGACAAAAGCATGGAAAAAATACAAGGCAAGGTTCGTAGCTAGAGGTTTCTCCTAGAAGGAGGGAGAATATTATGACAAAACATTTTCTCTTGTTGCCAAATATACTTCTATTAGAGCCATTATATCTCTTTCTGCCTCCATGGGATGAAGTCTACATCAGATGGATGTAAAGACAACTTTCCTCAATGGAGCAATTGAAGAAGAAGTATACATTGAACAACCTCAAGGCTTTGAATTACATTCCAAATATACTCATGCTTGCAGATTAAATAAATCCATGTATGGACTCAAGCAAGCTCCAAGAGCTTGGTATTCCATAATATATAGCTACTTAATAAGACTTGGTTTCTCTAAGAGTCATGCAGATCCAAATATCTACTACAAAGTTGTGAACAATGGACTTGTGATTCTACTGCTATATGTTGATGACTTATTCTTGATAGGTGTAGAGTCTCTCATCACCCAATGTAATAAGGAACTAGATTTTGAGTTCTATATGAAAGATCTTGGTCTCATGCACTATTACTTGGGACTAGAAGTATGGCAGAAGTGTGGTGAAGTCTTCCTTGGACAAGGAAAACATGCAGTGAAGATTCTTCAGAAATTTCGAATGATGGATTGAAAATCCATGACCACTCCTATGACCACAGATATGCGAAAAGTAAGAGATGTAGATTCTTCTCCAGTAGACCTGTCCCTATATCAACAATTGATTAGGTCGTTGATGTATCTAGTAAATACTCGACCAGATATTTTCTTTGTTGTAAACACCTTAAGCCAGTTCTAGGTGGAACCCATACATGAGCATTGGATAGTTGCAAAGCATGGTCTAAGATATATTTGTGGGATGCTAAACTATGGTTTAAGATACACCTCATCCAGTGATATACAAATTCATGAATTCACAGATTCAAATTGGGCAGGAAGTGCAAAAGACAGAAGGAGTACTTCAGGGATGTGTTTTAGCTTGGGCTCTACTATGATATCATGGGCCAGTCGGAAACATAACTTTGTCGCACTTAGCACAACATAAGCATAATATATTGCAACATGTGAGGCATGTAATGAATCAGTATGGCCGAGGAAGATGATTTTAGGATTATTTGATCAGGTATCATATTCGACCATAATATACTGTGACAATCAAAGTTGTATAAGGATATCATAACACCCAGTGTTTCATGATCGGTCGAAACATATTGAGATAAAATACTACTTTATTCATGATAAAGTTCAGGAAGGAGAAGTGAAACTCCAATATATCTCCACAAATGATCAGGTAGCAGACATTTTGGTAAAGCCTTTATCCAGGATAAAGTTTGCATACTTGAGGGATAAGATGGGGCTCGTGGAGATAACTCCCTTAGAGGAAAGGGAAGAGATGGATCCCGAGGTTGGGAGGGAGAAATTATATATATTATTGATTCATGGGAAGTCATTTTCCAGTTTGGAAAATAGTCTAGGTTTGGAAGTTCCTTTCCAGTTAGGAAAGTGGTTTGATATTTCTGACGAACAAGAATTTTCCAGTTCAAAAAATGTTCTAGATTGGACAGTTATTTTTGTAATGAAAATGGTCCGATAGATTGTTGATGTACCATAGACAACGATTCCCCTTGTGGCCAGTGTGGCAGAATGGTATAGGATATTCATTCATCTTGGCAATCACTCTGAGTAGTGGTCAAGTAGAATGGTCTGCCTCGTCAGGTAGTCATTCTTTCGAAGTTCACAGTTGTGAGAAGTTTTGAATAATGGTCTATTTTGGAGGTTGGTGAAGAACAGTCATTTCCTTAGGAAATGGTCCAAACAATCATTCCCTAGGGCAGACTCATTCTCTCCAGGTTTCACTATGATTAGTGCTGGAGGAATGACCTAGTTAGATGAATGGTTTAGGTTCAACAATTGGGAACATGAATTCCCTAGGGCAGACTCATTCTCTCCAGGTTGCACTATGATTAGTTCCAGAGGAATGGCCCAGTTAGGTGAATGGTCCAGGCTCATAAATCAAGGACAATTATTCTTCTATGCTTGATAAGAATAATCCGGACAACCCATGGATGATGTTTTACCTTCATAGGGAAGATGCTCTTTCAGATATCATAGATGTGAGTGGAAGAATGGCCCACATGACTCATTTTGTATCATGATATTTTTTATGCATATTGATATCAGATGATATGATTGTTATAGAGACTCTATGTCTCTGGACAGTAGTTGTATACTACTGTGGTGTATGTGATCCATTGATAGTGACTGTGTGTCATTGGTTAGAAGCAGTTTGCTATTGAGAGTGGTTGTGTACCACTGGATAGTAGTTGTATACTACTATTAATAGACACAGTTGTGTTCTATCATATGACATTGTACTGATTGTCATGGAGATTATCCAGTTGGATAATCATGATGGTGCTCATGATTTGATCATGAGATAACATGTGTGGCTATGATGATGCTACTAGTTTAATGGTTTGTTTGTGCTCAATACCATTTCCTTTTATACCTCCCTAGCTAGGAGGGAGTGTTGATATTATGGTAGTTGCGGGAGGTATTAACCTCCACTTATGACCTTTGGTGAGATTAGAATATTCTAGGAAGAAAGAAGAACCCTAAAAGACTTGGACATAACCCTAGAAGAGAAGTCGGCTAGAGAGAATATTTTATATTGAGTCTTTAGCCTCCAGGAAGAGAAGTTGGCCCAGATAGCCTAAAGAGAGTAGTACAAATAAAGGGCTCCAGAGCTCATTTGGCATACACAAATCACAACTGCATAAATTTAGTAGTGTGCAAGTCTGGAGAGTAGTTGCAGTTGTAATTGCTGCAACCTATAATTTCGGTCTTTCTGGGTTGGACTTTCTGATCAGTCTTGGTTATCTTTGCTTGGTGCATTAGCCTTGGTTGGCTATTGATTTTCTACCGAAATTCTTCTCTTTGTCAAGGTTAAGGTTCTTGGGGGTGGAATTTGTGCTTATGGTTGGGTGACAATATTGTTATATTGTCTATGGTTAAACGAGCACACCCACTTTTCTAACAACCTCATCATGGAATCTCTAGCAATCAATCTCAGATCATTTAGAGATGATGGAATATATAACTCAGATATTGGATTGGATGGGAAATCAGGAGATCGAGAAGACTCAGCAAAGGAGTTGTGGAAATAATCTAAGAAAGAACAACTAAGTTTGAGTGTCGTTAACCCTTCACAGTCCTTGTTCAATATGGAAGAAAAAGTGGTCATAAAGCTCTACCAAAGTGAGATCGATGCATTAAAAATAAATAATTTCTTACAAAAACTAGAATTTTGTTTTAGCATTCACCATATAGATGAAGGGCAGAGGATTTCATTTGCTAGATTGAAATTAGAGGGCCATGTTTTAACCTAGTGGTAAATCCACATGAAAAAAATTAGGTTGGAAGGTGATATTCTAGTAACTAGGTGGGAGGACTTTGAAACCCTCATCAAGTCCCAATTCTACCCTATCGAGTATGTAGAGGACCAATGGATCTGATGGCACTACTTCAAGCAAAGGCAGGGGTAGAGTGTATAAGAGTACACCACTAAGTTCAGAAATATTGACATAATGTTGGGTATCTCTCCCAAGAACCCAAATGTACTCCTATAGTATCTAGGGGGTTTACACAGTAATATATGAAAGCAGGCGATGTTATTTAATTGAAGGAAAATGGATTAGGCATGTGTATAGGCACAATACTAATATATGAAAGCAGGCGATGTTATTTAATCGAAGGAAAATGGATCAGGCATGTGTATAGGCACAATACCTAGAAAACCTAGGTGAAAAGAAGGGGAAGCCAAGTGGTTCGAAGAAGAAACAACACTAGGAAGCTTCCAAGGAGGGGAACAAGACATGAAAAGGGGGGAAATATAAGAAAAGAACAATGAATACAAATCAGTGAAAATATCCCAACAACCATTGCAATCACTACAACATTTATGGCCACACCAAGGAAAAATTCTAGAAACTACATCCAGAGCTGAACCTGAAGAACTTCAAGAAGGATAGAAAGAAAAAGAACCTTCTAGCCACAGATTAGAGAAATCAAGTTGAGAGTAGCTTAGATGTAGATGAAAATATTTTCTTCACATATATGTAGAAGGAGGTGAATCTGAGTATATTGCATCACCAGGAAGAGAAGGATATGACCAAGCTCTTCCACATCAAGATTCAGGTCAAGAAGACCAAGATAGATGTTGTGTTTCACTCTGGTTCATAGGATAATATCATAGCATCTGATCTGGTCAACAATATTGGATTGGAGGTTCACGATCATCCTAGCCCCTATCCATTGGTTTGGATAAACAAAGATGCAGAGATAAAGGTAACAAAATAGTGCAAAATTAATTTTTTTGTAAGTGATGATTTTATTAATGAAGTGGAATTAGATGTAGTACACCTTGATGTATGTGAAGTAGTGCTTGGAATCCCCTACCTGTATATGAGGGATGCAATCTTCATGTGCATAGAATACCAGTACCGTATGATCAAGGATGGGAAGTCCTACATCATTAACACACATAAAGGAAAGTCAAATATCTCACTGGTAAGTGCCAACCAGGCCAAGAAGTTGATTCGTTCTAGTAAGAAATATGCTTTGCTTTTCATAAGAGAAGGTCAGTGTGATGATGAGTCAATGAGAGTGAATATATCCTAGGAGGGTGTACTCAAGAGTAGAAACATAATTTGGAGAAATTTTTGCAGGAATACAAAGGAGAGTGTTCAAGGAGACTAAAGGGATAGTACCCAAGAGGGATGTGGAGCATGAAACATAGTTATCGCTAGACTACCCATTGCCAAATATTGGGATGTATAGACAATTTTTTCTAGAGGATAATGAAGTGAAGAAGAAGTTGCAACAATTGTTGGAGTAGGGTGTGATTTGACCAAGTACCTCACCTTGTGGGGTCACCCATAATAATTTTTCCCAAGAAGGATAGGACTTGGAGAATGTGTATCGATTACAGGGAATTGAACAAGATTACATTGAAGAATAAGTACCCTCTACCTAGGATCGATGATTTGTTGGACCAATTGCAACATGTTAAGTACTTCAATAAGATGGATTTGAAATCAGGATATCACCAGGTACAAGTCAAAAAAGAAGATACCTGGAAGAATTCCTTCAAGGAAAGTCTAGGTTTGTATGGGTGGTTGGTTATGCCATTTTGTTTATGCAACACACCAACTACATTTATGTTACTAATGAATGATGTTTTACACCCTTATCTATATTCATTTTTTATTGTTTATTTCGATGATATATTGGTTTATACTGCTAGTTGGGAGGAGCACATATCAGATCTTATGCAGGTGTTAGAAACTTTGAAAAAGCACCAGCTACTGGCTAATCTCAAGAAATGTGAGTTTTTTTAGTAGTCTTTGGTATATTTGGGGTATTTTGTTGGTGGACGAGAGCTCAATGTAGATCCCACAAAGATGGAATCCATCATGAAATGGGAAGTTCCTACAAATTTCATTGAAGTTAGAAGTTTTGTTGGGGAAAAAAAATACTTACGGAATTTCATTGATTCATTTTTAGTGGTAGTTGCACCACTCAAAACCATAACAACTAGTGGTAAGAGTTTCCAATGGGGGAAGAATCAACAAAATTCCTTTGATGAGATGAAAATAAAGATCAGTCAAACACCAATGCTCGCACTACCAAATTTTCATAAGCCCCTCAAAGTGGAGATAGATTAAAGTGGGTATTCCATGGGAGAAATTTTGATGTAGGAAGGAAGGCCCATCTGCTATCATTATGAAGTATTTCATGGGGTGGTTCTCGATTACCCTACCTATGACAAGGAGATATATTTCTTGGTACAAGCTATCAAAAAGTGGAAGAACTATATGATGGGAAAGGAGACCATCATTCACATATATCATCGACCACTACAGTATTTGTAGGCCCAGAGTAATATACAATAAACCAAACATTACAAGTGGATGGGGTTCTTAAAATAATTTCATCTATTCATCAAGTATAAGAAGGGTATCACAAATACGTTGGTAGAAATTCTTTCACATCCATTCACATCCAAGATTACATCTTTGGGAACTCTAATGCACATGGAGCCTTTTAATAATGCATACAAAAAGGCATAGACAAAATACGAGGACTTCAAGGAGTTGTTTCAATAGATTCAAGGATAAATTAATATAGAAGAAGGTGATGGAAAGGATGACTATCATTTCTAGAATGATTTAATCTACAATCTTGACAAGTTATGTGCCCCTAAAGGTGAATGAATTCAACTTATTAGAGAGGCTCACACCTCCAAGGTTGCAGGACATTTTGGTGTTGGGAATGTTGGTTTTGGAGCCTGATTATGTTCCTGATTCAGAGGTCCTTGCTTTCAGCTGTGTTTATACCCCATGAAGACTTTACACCCCAGAAGTATGTACACTCTTCCATGCAGGGGAGTGCAGAGG